>MU227576.1:1319863-1342145 GCA_018584345.1 Thuja plicata | reverse complement strand
ATTAAGGAGAAGATAAGATGTTCCTTTTTTACCCTCAAATGCACAAATGGGAGATCCAAGTTGATCAACCCAAGAGAAGGGTTAATGCACAAATGAATCAACTATTTGGAAATGAGAATAAAAAAGGAGATATATTGAATTCTGTTAATTATATGTATAGAAATGATACATGATGGTAATTTAAAAGATAGGAGAAATGCACTAACCTTGAAATATTGTAGATCAAAGAATGCTATTTTTTGAGGTCTGTAGACTATTTCTGGAAAAACTGATTGTTGATACCAAACCAAAACGCAGAGAGGAAAAAAACCTAGAAATCATTTTTCATTCTAATGTCATCTTATGAAAAAGGTTGACCTTGACCCACAAATGTCAACCCTAACCCAATAATGTCAACCCTAACCTGCACAGATCTGTAAGTGACTTTGTTCGCAGATCCTGAAAGTTTGCTGAAAAGGGTATCCAGATCTGGATTCAAATCCAATGTTCTGTACCTGTACTTGCAAGAAAAAGGAGATTGTTTGTTGTGGGGGAGGGGTTTGCCTTGGTCAAACCCAATTTTTGAAATTAACCTCAAATATATGTAATTAAAATTGCAAAAATGGACAAAGTAAATGCATAAATTCACCTTTCTTGAAAAAGTCCTTGTGGCGGATTCAAATCCTTAAATCCACAAGTATACTTCAAATGTAGAATATAGAAAGGTAAGATGTCTTCAATCTCTTGCTTTTAGATCTTCAACACCAAGTCTTGAATGGGTTCTTGAATTTGGAATAGGCTTGGAAGAAGGTGGATGGAGAGATCACCAAAAGGGCACCTTGTAGCTTCAATCCTTCAATGGCCTCCAATGGATCTCCTTCATGAAAATGGATACTTGAATGGATGAATGCTTTCTTGAAATCTTGCTTGATTGCTTGCTTGAACTTCACTTTATAATGCTTGAGCTCAATTAGGAATGCTTGATGATGGTTGGAAGACTTTATTTGCTTGATGATGGTTAGAGAAAATGAGAGAGAAAGCTTTTCTTTTATATGGAACTAGGGCACAATCTCCTAAGGAGGCCTACATAGGAGGATTAAATTCCCATTAAAGCCTTTACCCCTAGGAGAGTACCTATATTAAATATAATTTTAGGAATCAACTCTTCGGAACCTGAAACAGCCGACCCGGAAGCGGGAAATACTTTTCAAAGGCTGACCTCCTAAAACTGCAAGACCCTGGGATCTGAATCCTGGGTCAAGGTCGAGGTCGACCCTGACCTAGGTTAGGGTCAAGGTTGACATAGTCCTAAAATGTTGGCCTTGACCCTGAAGCCCAGAACCACCAGTCTGTAGTCCAGAATGCAGAAATCAGGCCAAACAGGAGTGGAAAGAGGAACAAAATAGGGAGGAAGCCATGTCAAGATCAGTAACCCATTCAAGGCGCTTTCCATGACCCTAAACCACTTACTCAAAAGGCTAAACACATCTACAATGGAAGTTCTTCCATTTTTCAACTATACAATGTGGAAACCCAATATGGGAAAAACCACCAATGTAACTAGTTACTATTTTTCACTCTTCTGAAGTGAGCCCTGTTAGGAGCCAACCCTGTTAAAGGTTACAAAAAAAAACTGCTAGGTGTGACCCTGTTAGAGGAATTATATCACCCTGTGAGGAGTGGCCTTATTAGACTTATTTAGCACTTCAACATAGAAATTGTACCTTGTGAGAGGATTTACAAAAATATTGTTAGGTCTACTCTGTTTAGAGATTTGAGATCACTGCTACAATTGTTAGAAATTAACAATGAATTGACTTGTAAGTGTAAGCAACTATCTTCGTTGATTCATATCTATGTTCTGATTATAATTGGATCCTTGTTGATCAAATATTCTATTACAGCTCTGAGTGTTCTGTACTCAATCAGAATCCCATCTGTTTTTTCCTTCACTCTTCAAATCAAAGAATTCCACACTTCTACTTATCTTTAACTTTTCACTCTCTTACATTCAATCCAAACTTGACCTTTCATATATATGATAAGCCCTATCAATTCAGCCTGAATATACTTCTAAATAAGTAATAAATCATAATTTAGTTGGCCTCATATAACCAATAATCAACTCTATTAACATTGATTTTATTTAATGCCCGACCATGACTGAATTGCCCGAGTGACTCGGTCAACACTGAACATCTTCAATACTCGACTGATCTTGGTCAACACTAAAAATTCTTTCCATTCACCAATTGTGCTCGGTCTGAATGTAGATATTTGTGTAACATCACTACATAAGTGTAAATACATGTGTAACATCAATGAAAATACACAATTGAATAAGTATCTTCAACATGTATATTTTTGGAATATTCTACAAAGAACAAATCATACTGATGTTATAACAAGAGACTGAATAAGATTGTTGAAAGTGGGAATGTGAAGGTTGATAAAGATTTTTAGAAGACTCTTGAGAAACACATTGAATATGAGTCTGATACAAAGGATAAATCAAAGGAAGACAAGAAATATGAAGAAGAGACAAGGAAAGCTCTGACATCTACAACTAAGACACCAAGGTATGTATAGAGAAATCATTCTGAGAATTAGATTATTAGTAACAAGAATAGAGGAGTTGTTACTAGAAGTATAGGAACACAAGAGAAAGATTTGTTGTGTTTAATTTTAGAATTAAGCCCAATACTATGGAAGAGCATGTAATGATCAGAACTGGGTAAGAGCAATGAAGGAATAACTTGATCAAATAGAGAAGAATTAGACTTTGGAACTTGTGCCCAGACTGGTTAACAAGAATGTAATTGGTACTAAATGGGTTTTTCCAAACAAGTTGGATGAGAATGGTAAGGTAATAAGGAATAAGGAAAGGTTAGTATGGAAAGGTTACACTCAGATTGAAGGCATAGATTTTGATTGGAATTATACGCATGTTTCCTAGATGGAAGCGATCTAGATATTTCTTGCATTTGCAGCATTCAAAGATTTCAAGGTTTATCAGATGTACGTTAAGTTAGCATTCTTGAATGGAGAACAAAAAGAAGAATTTTACATTGAACAACCAAAAGGATTCAAATCATAAGGGAATCTAGATATCGTGTGAAGATTGAAGAAGGAATTGCACAGATTGAAGTAGAAATCCATGACCTATTATGGTAGATTGGATAGATATCTTATTGGACAAGGATTTCAAAAAGGGTTAGAAGATAGTAATATGTATTACAAAATTTATTCATATTAGATTTTTATTGTTGTGGTTTATGTTGATGATATCATTTTTGGAGGAAAGGATGACTTGTGCAGAAAATTTGTAGAGGAGATGCAGAAGGACTTTGAGATATCCATTATTGGTGAGTTGAATTTCTTTCTTAGGTTGTAGGTAAATCAGACCAGTAAATGAATTTTCATTTCTCAGTCCAAGTATGTGAAGGAATTATTGAAGAATTTTGGTTTGGAGAGTTCTAAATCAGTATGTACTCCTATTGTTACTAGATGTAAGCTAACTAAGGAAGATGATTCACTGAAGGGTGATGCAACTAAGTACAAATTAATGATTGGAGGACTATTGTATCTGACTTCTACTAGACCAAATATTATGTATCCAGTATGTTCACTAGTAGATTTTGGCAAATATTTGACTATGTAACTAAAATTTTTAGTCACATGACTAAAAATGATCAAATTCTACTATTTCTTTACACTTAACAAGTATAAATGACTAATTTGGTCATCGGGTAAATCACAAGGTCAGACAAATAAAAATGACCGAATAAATGACTAAATAAATGACTAAATAATTAGTCACCCAAACAAAAATGACTAAATAATTAGTCACCCAAACAAAATGACTAAATAAATGGTTATTAATCCTTTATAATAACATTTGATAATATCATAGACTTATATACTTAGAATTTCCATTTCACCAGTAATGCTTAATCACCAATATGCTTATTGCGTGAGAAATCCATCTACACTTGGCTCATGCCAGAAATATGGCTTTAAGGTGATTTCAAAATTGATCGATAAACAACACTTAGAGATAAAATTATCAAAAGGAATAGTTACTATAGATGTCCAAATTATTAATTTAATTAATAACTCCTATATTCATCTAACTATTTGATTTAATCAATTAAATAGTTTCCCTTCTAAGTATTTAAATACAATCTAAATACTATCCCAATGTATTCAATTTAATACATTTATCTCACAAAATTCCCTTTTTAATAAATCCACATTTATTAAAATCCCCTTACACTCCTAATCCTTCTAAAGCTATGATTAATTCAAATCTAATTTGAATACTAATCTAACCCCATTAATCCAATCTAGAATCCTACCCTAACCCTACCTATCCCACTTGCTAAACCTACTTTCCCACTTAATCACCCACTAATCCTACTTAAAAGGTGATTCCTAACCCATTTAGTGTTAATGGAATGCTGACACATGTGTGAGAAACCCATCCCAAGAGAGCCATCCAACTCTCTTAAATGCAACCACCTTCCTGTCCCCCACACACTTCCCTAAGGTTTCTCACACATGTGTGAGCAACCTTGAGCCTCACAAAGAATTAAATGCTCCAAATTTACCTCTCCTCTAAGACTATGTGTCCCTTATGTGGATCCTATGTGGATTCCACCTCATCCAATCCCTTCTCTTTCCTCCAAAAGTCTATAAATAAGGGGCCTTTCTTCTTGCAATCATCTCTCATTTGTGCATTGTTATCATGATAGAATATCTATAGAATTTTATAGTCATTTCATGCTTCATAATCTTAGTTTTCAAATCTAAATACATTAGCTATTACATGTTAGGATAATTGGTAAATGAATCAAGCTCTAATCTTACATTGCATCTCATAGTAGCTTAATCCTCATTGTGGAAAGATTGAGACTAGTTCTTCATACTAATTCTTGAACTCTTCCTCCATCCATTAGCTCTTGCATTTGTAGTTTTCATCCATAATCAAGCAAGCATTATCATTTGGGGATTACCCACTTGTGTTTTTGAGAGAGAGCACATCCACAATCCATTCTATGAGCAAATCAAACAAGTCTTAATAGGGTGCAAACTTGTTTTAGCTTAATCTGATGTTATGGTTTATTTCTTGTTGATTTCAAGTTTATGCATGCTTTTGAATCTTTATATGTGATAACCCACTATCATTTGCATGTTTACGCTTTCTCCCAACAGATTGAATATTTCCCATACACATTCTGGCACATGCGGTGGGATCCACGTCCCTTAAATTTTTTTAAACTTCCTCCATTTTTCTAAAAATCTCATCCAGCTCATGGATCAACGTCTCAGTTTTGCACAGAAGCGTCTATGAATACGTTGGTCCCTCCTGAATCACCATTCAACGTCTGTGATGAACTGATGTCTTTGACCTGCATTGACGTCTCCACTGTGGGACACTTTGGATAACCTTTTGACTCAAAATCTTGTTGTTTTCATGTTTCTTTGGTGTTTTTACTGTGTTTTGACACTTTGGCACTCTATTTTTAGCAGAGATTGATTTTTCCTAAGGGATCCTAATGCAAAAATTGTTTCTAATCAACCTTTCATCATAAGAGAACTAGAATTAATCTATTTCTACCAACCTTGGGACTCTAACATTTGGGTTTTTAGCAGAGATTTACTCACATAGAGAAGATTTTGCATATTTTTGGGGTCTTTTTATATTACAGGTTGCAGAGGCGTCTGTGCATATGCCGATTCAGACTGAATCACCGTTCAACATCTGCACCCTGAACCGATGTCTTTGCTGGTATAATTTTAATTTGTTGTTTCGATTTTTTCTACTAATTATATCATTAGTAACTTCTAATCAAGTCAACATCTCTACCTATAATTGGCGCCTGTGCCCATTTTGTATATTTTTTGTGGTCACTAACAAATATTTGGGTGATTTTACTTGGTTTGGAAGGGTTTCCAAAGACCAAACACTTGGAAAACTACTAATTAATCTCCTTGCATCCCACTTTCCAAATAAAACCATTTGAAACTACTTACGTTGTGCTTTTGCAGGTTGCCTAAAACCTCATCAACCAAACGATCGTGCTTCTTAGTGTTTTCTACGAACATAGCTTAACAAGGTGGTTTCTTGTGTGTGTCAAATCAAGCATTAACATATTATGCTCTCTTTTCTTTTGGGAAGATAAAAAACCTAGACATGCTTGATTTTCCTTAGGCAAGTAATATTTTGGGAATTAACCACATGCTTTGAGTATTTGGGAAAAAACAAAATTGGATAGGAGAGTATGCTCTTTTCCCCTTATGGGAAAATCAGAAATCTAGACTCCTTTCATTGCCAATCCATGCTTTTCAAGTTAATACTTTAGTTGGGCCTACCAGTTGAGGTAAAAATATCCCTATAATGACCCACATGAGAATGAGGTATATGTCACACCACTCCAACTCACGTTAATCAAATTTAATTCTTGGGGTAAAAGCCTTGGAAGTCGGATATCATTTGAGCTTATACTCAGCTCACGCCTAACTCAAAGTGGGGCTGCGAGGTCTCAATCACTTTAACATGAATTCTTGTACCAAGGTGCTTTGTGGGGATATATGCCTCAATCGCTCTTGCGCGGACACAAAGGATATATTCAAATGGATACCCTTACTAAGAGGCATTAAAGTAACAACCTACCCAATTTACCTCTGAAAGCTTGATAATGTTTGTGCAAGGAGGATAGTAACCTCCCCAAGATACTCACACATTCATGCCTAGTGCAATGCACCTCCCATTTTGTTTTGAATTGTGTGTTTAGGGTTTTTTTAGGAGTCTCTTCTATGTTGGTAATAAGATCCAATAGTGGTGGATCCTAACTTGTTCATTCATGTTTGTAAGAGCAAAGTTTGCTCCTAGGTGAAAATGTTGTCATTTTGGTCTAGAGTGGTAAAAGTTGCAAATTTGGAGCAACTAGGGGATATGGTATCCTATAGAGTCATAAGTGTCCTAGGATGGGTCAAAATTCATCAAGTTGACCAATTTGGTCAAAGAGCAAGAAATGCTCAAAAGTTGCTCAAGCAAATTTTGCAACTTTTGCAAAAAGTTGCTCAGTGAGGAAATGGATGGTTTTAACCACCCATGCTTAGTTATTTGAGCATGAATTGAAGATTTTGGAAGCCTAATAGATTTTTAGTTATAGGCCACACATGTGAGCATTCTGTATGGATGGTTTTCTGAGATTTCTTGCAATTTACAATGTTTTTGCATCCTTGTACGACTGTGTACAAATTAGATTGTGCAATCTGACTCCATGGGAGTGTAAAGTTTTGTGTTAGCTTTATTTTTAATATAATAGGTTGATTTAAAGTTAGGGTTTTGTAAAGTTACATTTAGTTTTAGGTGACTGTGTCTGCAATTCCCATTTGTAGAGTTGTAGGAATAAAAATGACTCTAACCTAAGCATCCACGGTTGAAAATATATGAAACCTTGTGGAATGATAGGTTAGGATCTATATATAGTGTTTATGTTTTCATTTTTGTTCTTGCAATTGAGCTCCTAGGCTTGGAGTGATGCCCTAGGGTGACTGCTTGGAGTAGGTGAGCCAGGACATGGCGAAGATGGAATTGAACCAGTACACCCATGATCTTGTATGGACAACTTAGTGGCATGTATAGAATACCTAATGTGTCTCCTTAAAGGATAAAAAGGTTACAAAAGGTGGAGTGAAGTTTGAAGACAAATTGAAGACAATTTGCACTAACTGGTCTAGAGGCCTAAAAGATAGCCTGAAAACTAGGGCCTAGAAGTAATTAGGGTTGTGGGTGTCTTGGAGAACTATACATTTGGATTATTGAAGTGCTAGTTGATAGATTTCAGATTCATATGGTATTCCATAGGGTTGTTTGGAAGAATTGTGAGCACTGGCCTAAAAATACTGAAAATATACCTACTAGAATTAGGCCTATCTTGGAATAGTGACAATATATAGGTGAATAGAGTGGACAGAAGTGTTTTGAACACCTAGAATGGACATGTAAGGTCCTTTGAGCATAGTATAGAGCCTGAGAGGTGTGTGAAAAGATCCTAAGAAAGGGTTTAGGGTTCTAGAGGAAGATCTAGTGAGGAAACAAGGTAATTGGTGGACTAGTTGGACTAGTTGAAATTGTTTATGTTTTGTTGCTTCATCAAATAAAATATACCTAGGAGGAAAGTAGATTAGGAGGGTCTAGAAGGCCAATATTGCTGAGGAAAACATATATGTTTAGACCATTTTATGGTTTGGGAAAGTGATTAGAAACTTGGAGTAAAGGAAACACTAGAACTCTAGACCCTCTGCATCAGAGTGGTATCAGATCCAAAACTTTAGTAAGTTTGGTGTATGTCTGAAGGGGAGGAGAGTCACAAGGTTGAAAAAATTCTACCAAAGGTAATGAGAAAAGACACCATAGTGGACTTGGTCCATGAACTATTAGCAAAGGCCAATCTGACAGAGACAAAGGGTAAGAGGAGAGTCACTGAATGGGGAGATGAAAGTGATGAAGATGATGAAATCTAGATAGGAGAGACAACTGGGAAAGGCAAAGAAGTGGAGATGGATAAAGATCAGAAGGTGTTCTTAGATTCCTTTAAATCCACCAACAACAATAATATGGAATACATTCCTTACTATAGTGGTAGTTTGAATGGTGAAGAGTTATTGGATTGGCTAGAGGCCATAGAAAATCAGTTTGGTTACAAAGAAGTGTCAGAGGAGAAGAGAGTTAGTTATGCCAAGGCTAGAATCAAGGGATTTGCATTTGTGTGGTGGAACATGATGCAGGATGATAGAGTAACCACTGGTAAGAAGAAAATAGTCTCTTGGGATAGAATGAAGATCAAGTTGAGGGCACAATTCTTGCCCACTGACTATGAGATACAAATGTATCAGAAGTTGTAGAACTTGAGGCAAAAAGAGTTGATGGTAAGTGCCTACATTGAGGAGTTCAACAAGTTGAGCCTAAGGGAAAGAAGACAAGAAGAAGAGGTAGAAAAGGTAGCAGGATACCTCAATGGATTGAGACAAGGAATCCAAGATGAAATCAGTATGATGGCCCCTGATAGTATGCACAAATGCTTTCAATTAACCTTGAGAGCAGAGGAGAAGGATAGAAGGAGGAATGATTTTCAACAAAGGGGTAGAGGAAATAGAGGATTCAGAGGCAGAGGTAACTTTGGTAGAGGAAAAAGTCCAAGTAGGCTAGAAGAGACTCAAACTATAGACAATAGTGGAAGCAACTAGTATAGGGATTCATTTCAGAGAGGAGGATACAGAGGAAGAGGACCTCCAAGAGGTAGGTTTCAGTCATAGGGAAGGACTAACTCTGTGTTTACTGGTAGATGTTACAATTGTAACCAAGTGGGTCATAATATGGGTAGGTGTCCTAAGAAAGATACCACCTCATCCATGGGAGAAAGAAGGAATCAGTTAGTGCAAGAAGATGACACACAAAGTGTCACCTCACCAATCTCCAAGGTAGGGCCAGTAATGGATGGAGAAAACCTTATGTTGGGAAGGATCTTATAGAAAGTTCCTAGTTTTGCAGAGCCACCTCAGAGGAAGAGCTTGTTTAAGACTACTTGTAGGTCACATGGGAAGATCTGCATGGTAATAGTGGACTCTAGCTCCACAGAGAACATAGTATCAACAAAGATGGTGGACAAACTAAAACTTAGAAGGATACTACACACTACTCCCTACAAGGTGTCATGGCTAAATAAGGGCTAGTAGATAGTGGTGGATGAACAAAATTTGGTGGAGTTTGAGATAGGGGAATATAAAGACAAGGTGTTATGTGAAATATTTCCAATAGATGCATGTCATCTCCTTCTAGGACGTTCATGGAAATATGATGTGAAGGCCATACATGATGGTGAAAAGAACAACTATGTGATTACCAAGCAAGGTAAGAAGTTTCAAACGGATCCTTTGCAATAACCTAATGAAGAGAAGCATGTGGGGACTAGTGTGATGCTTTTGAGTGGAAAGGTGTTCCTAAAGGTCATGAAGAAGGAAAGAGGGGTTTGTTGTGCAATGATAGTGAAACTAAAGGAGGAAAATAAGGAGAAATTCAATATGCCACAAGAGGTACAAGCATTGTTGGAAAAGTACCATGAGATAGTGGATACTAGATTGCCTAGTACATTTCCACCTATGAGGGATGTGAGCCATTAGATAGACCTCATACCTGGAGCTAATCTACCTAACAAGGCAACATATAAAATGACACCAAGTTAGAATGCAAAGATTGCAAAACAAATTCAAGATTTATTAGAGAAAGGGCTAATAAGGAAGAGCTTAAGTCCTTGTGATGTGACAACTGTCCTTGCACCTAAGAAAGATGGAAAATGGAGGAAATGTACTAAATCTAGAGATATTAACAAGATCACAATTAGATATAGATTTCCCATGCCCCGGATTGAGGATTTGCTGGACAACTTGGGGGGTTCTTGTTATTTCTCCAAGGTGGATTTGAAGTCAGGGTAACATCAAATCAGAGTTAGGCCTAGTGATGAGTGGAAGACAACCCTCAAGATGAATGAAGAGCTGTATGAGTGGCTTGTAATGCCCTTTAGCCTAAAAAATGCACCTAGCACATTCTGAGGCTCATGAATGAAGTGCTAGCAGACTTTATAGGTAAGTTTGTAATTGTTTACCTTGATGACATTTTGATCTTTAGCAGGTCTAAGGAGGAGCACATGAAGCACTTGGAAATGGTTTTGAGGAGGCTACACCAATAGAAGTTGATGATCAATCAGGAAAAATGTGAGTTCTTGAAAAATAAATTAGTATATCTTGGTTTTGTTGTTGCTAAGGGATGTATGAAGATGGATCTTGATAAGGTCAAGTCTATATTGTAATGGCCAACACCTAGATCCATAGGATATGTTAGAAGTTTTCATGGATTAGCCTCCTACTATAGGAATTTTGTGAGAAACTTTAGCCCTGTATGTGCACCTATCCTAAACACTCTAAAAGGAGGGATACAATGTCAGTTCAAGTGGACAGCATCAACAGATCAAGGTTTTGAAATGTTGAAGAAAAGGATAGCCGAACTACCTACTCTTGTGTGCTAAAAAGTAGTCACACTTCTATGAGTAATTATATTAAAGATTGCTCAAGAATGAGGTCTCAAATGGTGACTCATAGCTCCCTATTCATGGAGTAAAAGGATTTGTGATGAAGGCCCTCATTTTAGACCTAGTTTATGCCCATGACAGTACACCATGAAATGAGAGATTCAAAAAGGAAGAGTAAGAATGCTAGTCTCCATGATCATCAAATATGCATTGCAAATGAAAATGGAAACTATTCTATATGATAAAGATGCATGAAAGAAATCTAATCTATATGATAACAATGCATGAAAGAAAATATGCAAACTAATCTATGAAGGAAATATGCAAGATTAATCTATGAAAGGAAATACGCATGCAAAATTATTCTATGAAATGAAATATGAATCTAATCTAACATGCAAGTGAAAGAATAATCTAAATGGATTTCCATGGATGCATGAGAGAAGAAGACAAGAAAAGAGAAGTTGCAATGTTCAAGCTCAAGTGCTCAAACTCTCCTCCAAAGTTGCTCTCCAAACCTGCAGCATAACAATAACATAATAATTCTATATCTGATCTCTAAATGAGAAGGAGAGGGCTCCTTATAAAGGAAAGTTGGGAGAGGAATGCATCCTCAAGAGCAATGTGGGATAAATCTCTAAAAAGGCAAGTAAGAGGAAAAAGCCCACCACTTAGGAATATGTGTGGAGAAAAAAGAGTTTTATTTATTTTTTATTTGATTTATTTATTTTTTTCATCAAAAAGAGAGCTTTAAGTGGGGATTTTATTTATTTAATTAGAAGAGGGATTTTTCTTTTAATTAAATAATATTATTTAATTAAAAAAAGAGATTTTAGTTAAATAAGATAAGATTATTTAATTAAAACAAAGATTTTCTTTTAATTAAATAAGATTATTTTATTTAATGAAAATGATTTTATTTTAATTAAATAAGATCATTTTATTTAATTAAAAGGGGTGTTTTATTTTAATTAAATAAGATTATTGATGAAATGATCAAACCTTAGGAAATATTGAAATAATTGAATTAATTATGATTTGATCAAGGAAACTGATTTGAATTGAAAATACTGCAAGACATTGATTCAAGAATTTGATATATTGATTCTGTCATTTGATAAATTGAAAAATGGGGGCCCATAGTATAGGCGACCATTTTAGGGTGCATACATTTGCCCCTCTTTGAATAATGTGTGATCTTTATGGGAACACATATAGTCAAATAATGTAGTTGAAGTGTGAGATCGATTTAGGATCACAAAACAACCCAGGTGTGTGATCGACAGATGGGAACACATTAGGACAAAGATAAGCTATTTGAAAAAGACAAGGTCAACACCCCTGTAAATAGGTAATTGACATGTCCAAGATAAGAATCTCAAGCAAGGTTTTCCCAAGCGGAGCAATTGATAGGATTGATAAAGATGAATCAAGGATTGAAGTTTGATAGGTACTGCCCCTTGTGATTGAAATCGAAATGAGATAGAGGAGAAATAGAAAATTGATAAATTTGATCAAATCAAACTAAAGATAAGGTTCTTGATGTAAGATGAAAGATATAAAGATCACAAAACCAAGGTAGATCATCAAGCATGAAATATTATGCCCCAATGTTGAATTAGAAGAAAAGAAGTGGGGTGAAAGTGAATGGAAGATAGAAGTTTGGAAGAGGTGGAAAGATATAGAGAGAAGAAAGAGAATTCCCCAAAATCAATCAATTGTTTAAGATAGAAAATTTTGATTGATATCACGAAAGAAGATAAGGAAATGAAGATCAAACATGACCAGATTTGATTAAAAATCCACAAGAAAGATGAAGGAAACCCTCTCAAACTCATAATGCATCCTAAAAATGCAAATTAACATGAAGTATAACAATGAAAGCTACATGAAAATGAAAAGGTGTACTTACAATAGAGAAACCATAACATATGACTTTGTGTTCATCATTCATTAGAGAATGTTAAGGAACTTATTTTCATTATTGGGCCATTATTAACGGACATCGGAAAATCACACAATCATCAATAATCACAAGTGCAACTATGAAGATATGAATATGATTTTATATCAAATTGAAATGTGGAAAGATTATAACATAAGCATCAAAGACATAAAGGTTAAGATGACTTCGATGGTAGCTTACCCAATTTAATGTAGCAAAACCACACTCGCATCAAGGCATAGATGCTAGGATGACCAGAAGAATGGTTGTGAAAAAAAAAGTCAAGGATGATGCCTCAAATCTCCTAAGTGTGTCAAGGGAACAATAAGAGACACTCAAGAGTTTCAAGACCACACCCACAAGCAAAAAGAAACTAAAAACATGCCCCATGCCCCAAGTCCTCTAGCTATGCATCCCAGAGAGACTTATTAGACAAGGACACTCAACGAAAATCAATAATAGTCAGCACACAAAGAAAAGATCATGACATAGCTCAAGCATTAAGTGTTGTGTTTAGAAATCTAAGTGTGTTAACTGATACTAAGTTCCAAGGATAAGGATAAAATGCTTGCAAGAAGGTAAGATCACATGACAAAATTGGGTAAGACCAAACTGAAAAGTGTTAAAAAATACTCAATGTCAGGGGTTGTGTTGAAAAACACAGTTGGGGTGGTGTTAAAAAACATCGTTTGCGAGGTGTCCTAAAGACTAACACATCCAAGAGACCAAAGCTAACACAGTTATGCCCCTAGACAAAGACAAAGACCAATTCCAGACCAATGAAACAGGGACAAGGCATGATGGAGAAAGGCTAAGTGTTGAGGACTCACGCTAAGAAACAGGGGTGCAAAGGCCTCAAGTAGCACCCATTTTCAGGTTTTCACCACTTGGATTTTATTACAATTTTTTGCTACCAAGGCGACTGTTTCCAGGTTTTCACCAACGCACTTTCTCTATTTTTTTGAATTTTTGAATTTTTTGATTTTTTTTTGTATTTTTGGAATATATAATTTTTTTTGGAGATACATCAAAGCGCCCATTGCTAGGTTTTCTCTAAGATCATTTTTTAGGACATTTTCTGATTTTTAGCATTTTTGACAATATATTATTTTTTTGGATTTTTTTCAGGATCAATAATTATGTACAAAGGATGCCCCCAGACAGAATGGGCATCATGGATAGGACTTCTTTAGGTGCAAGACATTGATAGGATTAGGGAGTTGCTCTCCCTCTATTATAGATAGTAAATAAGCACCTGACCTAAAAGCTGCTGTAATGCTGTAAGGTCCAAGCTAATTAGGTTCAAATTTTCCCTTTTGATCTCTATGCTGTTGATTCTTAGGATTTTCACGTAGGAAAAGATCTACCACTTGGAATTATCTATGGAAAACCTTTTTGTTGAAGGCTTTTGACATGCTCTTTTGATAAACCCTCATATGGTCAAATGACGCTTGATGCTTCTCATCTAGAAGTTCTAACTCTTGAAGTCTCATGGCGTGGTAGTCTTCATCTGTAACTAGACCTTTGAGGGAAACTGTAAGTGAAGGAATCTCAACCTCCAAAGGTAACACTGCTTCAACGCCATATGCAAGGGAAAAATGAGTAGCCCCAGTAGGAGTATGAATACTCATTCTATAGGCCCACAAAGCCGAATTTATCTATAAGTGCCAATCTCTACTATTCTTATAGACTGTTTTATGTAAGATTTAAGAATGGTTTTGTTTGATGCCTCTTCTTGACCATTTCCTTGTGGGAAGTAGATGGAGGACCAATGTTGTTTAATCTTGAATTTCTTGCAGAGTTGTTTAAGGTCCTTATTTTTGAACTGGCCTCCATTATCAGTGATGATCTTGGAAGGCACTCCATATCGATAGATGATATGGTTTAGAATGAATAGAGAGACTATCTTTCCTGAGGCAACAGAAAGTGGGACAACTTCTACCCATTTATTGAAGTAATCACTAGCAGTGATAATAAACTTGTGTCCACCTAATGAGTTGGGATGAATCTTCCCAACAAGATCAAAGGCCCAGCACTGAAATGACCAATGAGATATAGAAGGAATGAGATCCTTTCCTAGAGCATGTATTAGGTTACCATGTTTTTGACACTTTTCACATGACTTTGCAAAAGCTACTACATCAATCTACATCATAGGCCAATAGTACCCCACCCTAAGCAACCTTCAGCCATGGAAATACCATTGGAATGTCCCCCATAGATGCCCTCGTGGATGTCAACTAATGCTTTGTCAGATTCTTCCTTTTCTAAGCATCTAATAAGTGTTCCATCTAGACCCCTCCTATACAAATCACCAGAGATAAGGGAATGGCGAGAGGCATTTCGGGTAAGGTTTCTATGTTCAGATTGGTTAAAGGTTTTGGTATAATGCCATCATGAAGGTATGAGTAAATGAAACCATAACAGGATGACTCACTACTAACAAGGGTACAAATGACATGGCTTTCTTGGGAGTCATAGATAGGGTGATGTAGCTCTTCCACCAAGAATTCAAATCTAGATTCATGTTTCTCTAACTGAAGGAGTGAAGCAAGTGTAGCCATAGCATCAGCTGCTTTGTTTTCTACTCTAGGGATTTGCTAAAATGTGACAAAGGTGAAGTATCATTTCAAGGAATCAACCATTTGCTTGTAAGGTACTAGTTTCTCATTTTTTGTTTGATATTCATTATTAACATGGTTGATTATCAGTTGTGAGTCCCCATAGATGTGTAACTTTGTGATTCTCCATTCTATGTCCATCTTAAGTCCATTTGTTAAAGCTTCATACTCAGTAATGTTGTTTGTACATGGGAACAATAATTTATAAGACTTAGGGATTGTGTACCCATGAGGAGAAACAAACAACACACCAGCTCCTCAACTATTTTGCATAAAGGATCCATCAAAGAACATCTTCCATGTTCTTTCAGTCATATACATGAGGTGCTCATCTGGGAATTCAACTTGAATAGGTGCATTATCTTGTATTGAGAATTCAGCCAATTGATCTGCTATGGCTTGTCCTTTGATTTCCTTACGCTCAATGTAATCTATGTCAAATTATAAAAGTATCATCATCCATTTAGCAAGTCTACCTATGAGGGTAGCCTTACCTAGCAAATACTTGAGTGGATCTATTTTTTCTATGAGGTGTATAGTGTGCGCAAGCATGTAATGTCACAAATTTTGGGAAGCAAACACAACTGTAAGGCAAGCTTTCTCAATGCTAGTGTAGTTAACCTCATATGAAACAAGAGTACGACTAATTTAGTATATTGCTCTTTCTTTCCCATTTTCATCAAGTTGAGCTAGTAATGCCCCCAAGGAAGATTCTGTCACCGAAATGTATAGAATAAGTGGTTTCCCTAGGATAGGAGGCATTAAAATGGGAGGAGTTTTCAAGTATTTCTTGATTTGATCTATACTCTTTTGACAATCCTCATTCTAAACACATTTGACTCCTTTGTGTAAGTTCTTGTTGAAGGGTTGAGCTCTATCTGCCAATTGTGAAATGAATCTCCTTATGGATTGAAGATGTCCTTGAAGACTCCTCATTTGAATAATATTTCTAGGAGGTCACATATCTATGATTGCTTGGACATTTTCAGGGTCTACCTCTATTCCTTTTGCTAAAATAATGAATTCGAGTAGTTTTCTAGAGGTGACTCCAAATGCACACTTTTTAGGATTTAACCTTAGTTGAAATTGTTCCATGCGATCTAGAATGACTTCTAAATCATCTAAGTGTGTGTCTCTTTGCTTAGATTTGGCCAAGGTGTCATCCACATAATCTTCCATGTTTATATGCATCATGTCATGAAAAATGGTTGTCATAGCTCATTAATAGGTGCCTCCTGCATTTTTTAATCCAAAAGGCATAATGTTCCAACAATAGGCACCCCATGCACAAGTGAATGTAGTCTTTTATTGATCTTCAGGAGCTATCTTAATATGATTGTATCCAGAAAAACCGTCCATCAAGGAATAAATCTCATAACCCGCACTCATATCCACTATCATGTCTATATTGGGAAGTGGAAAGTCATCCTTTGGGCATGCTCTATTGACATCTCTGAAATCTGTGCAAAATTGAATGGATTTTTCATGTTTGGAAACTGGTATAATGTTTGATATCCATTCAACATAGGCAATAGCTCTTATGAACCTTGTACCAAGGAGTTTCTCCAATTCTGCTTTGACTAGGAGAGCTATATGAGGATGCATCTTTCTCAATTTCTATTTAACTGGTTTGACACCCATAGCTATGGACAAGTGATGCATGATAAGATCAATGTCCAACCCTAGTATATCTAAATAAGTCCACACAAAGTTGATCTTCTTTTTCTGTAAGAACTTAGTGTAAGCTTCTTGTTCTTGTGGTGACAAGGACTCAGCCAAGTGTACTATCTGTGGAGCCTCATCTATACCCAAATTGACTGCTTGTGTTCGTTCAATAAGTACTGAAGATCTATCTTGAAAGTAGCTAGGGAGACAATTAAGTAACTCATCCTTAGGCACCTTAGAGAGGATTTCACCTTGGATACGTCATGTATTTTCACTTTTTTTTTTCAGTTCTGACACCGCCACACAGTGGTTTTCACCATTAGAACTCCTATTCTTTTGATTTTCTTTTCTTTTTATTTTGTGACTAAGGTACTTGATATCTGGCTCTATCATGCTGGTAGCTGGTTCACTGGTGGAAGAGACTACGGGTTCCATGGAATTTAGGTAACATGCTATCTCATAATCATTTTGAAATGTTAAGAGCTCAGGTTCTTGATAGCATTGGGACCAATCAATGAGGTCATGATGAAAAGAGGCAAGTCAATGACTATTTCTAGGTTATAAATGTGAATGATATTATCGCTGGTGACTAAAGAGTCAGATTCTGTCAAGTATCCTTCTATGCTACCCAAATCAAGATTCATCCTAACAAGTGAAGAATCATCCACTAGGGCAACATGTGGGTTCAAATCCTCTAATCCTACACATGAATCATTGGCTACCTCGGGTTGATAACTATAAGTGTGTTTAACATCAATATCCATATCAACTGTAGAAGGCTCTAAGAAGGAGTCCCATTCATACTCATATGAAATTGTGTCTGAACTACAACTAGGATTTTTACACCATGAAGGTTTGGGACCTCTTGATGTGGAAGGTGTAGTGTCATCAAGGGTAACACCTTCTCTTCCCATTAAAAAAACAAGATTCTTTCATTGATGTTCTCTGAAAGGATCTTCTACATCTGATTCATCTTGTTTGAAAGCTGCAACTCACGCATGAGTGACAGGAATATCTGAATCTCCCCAGAGGAGATTAGTGGAAGGGACCCAATATTCACACATGTCTTGTTGATTTGTCAAATTAGGTACATATTCTAGTTCATCTTCACTATCTGACTTATCAAGGATAGGATTAGTGTGCTTTTTGTGATTTGTGAATCCTAGGCCAACTGTCTTCTTAGACTTATGTCCAAAAAGATCATGATAAAGAGGTTCGGCCCTAGCATCCAATCTGTGATTAAGAGGGCCATGTCTAGGATAGCCCATTTTTTTGACAAAATTATACCCTCTTCCATAAGCCTTAGGAGAGGGAGAGAAGTTCTCATTGTGCATGTATTTCTCTTCTCTATAAATCTAGTCTCTAACAAACGTCTCCTCTTTCTCATCTTGAATAGGCACTGAGGAATCTACAAACATGCCAAATAAAGTCATATTTGAAGAGGAAGGTCTTTTTTCTTGTGAAGGCTTGCCATAAGACCTAGGAAAAACTGGCAGTGTTGTGAGGGATTTGAGTTGATACCCCCCATGCCAAGATCTACTAACTTGAGCTTGTCTTTACATTCAGCTAAGGTTGCATCGAAGTCTTTTTCTTCTCTATTGAGGGGAACATGAGCTCCTACTGAAATTGAGTTAACAGATAAAGTGTTATCCCCAGGTATACAAATGTCTATTCCATTGTAAGGGAACTTAACACACTGATGATAGGTAGACGACACTGCTTGCATATCATGAATCCATGGTCTACCGAGAAAGACATTATATGTAAGGGGCCAACATCAACTATTTTAAATAACATATCTTTTTCAACAGGGCCAATCCTAATAGGGAGGACAGCCAACCCCTTGGAACTTCTTTCCACCTCATCATAGGCTTTGATGTGATCCTTTTCCTGTTATCTATGACTTTTTCAGAATAACTCAACTCTTTCAAAAGACTAAAGGAACAAATATTAAGCCCAACACCCCCATCTATCAACACACACCTAACATGGGTTTTGTGGATCATGAAATCAATATAAAGGGAAAGATTGTGTGGGTGGATCAAATCTTTATCATCATCCTATGAAAAAGTAAGGTAGCGATGGATAGCAATATGATTAACCATGTTCTGGAATTGATCAACATTTAAGTTGTTGGGGATGTTCACCATGTGCAAAAAATCCTTAAGGACTTGCTTGTGTCTCGAGGACAACTCTAAGTGCTCCACGATCGAAATCTGAGCTGGGGTTCTTTGCAACTGATTGACAAGGTTATAACTTGAATTAGGATTGACAGCTGGTTTTAAGGTGACATTATTGGATGCCACTTGCTTAGGTTTACTGGGTTGACTTGAATTGGATCCTCTACTGACAATAGGACCTTGACTTTGTGTGACAACATTGAGAGTTTGTGATGATGCTCTAGAGTTAGGACCCCTTAGCACCACGATGGGTTCTTCATCAAAGAGAGGACGAGAGTCCATGTGTAGATCATAACCATAGGGATCTTTACCCCTCATCATGTTGACATTTTCTTCTACAACTTCAAGCATGTTGATAACATTCTCTAATTCTGTGTAAGTGTAATTGATCTCAGCCTTTCCATTCTTAGCTTTAGAGGTTTCCCCCTTTTCATACTTAGGCAACGGTTCTTTGAATGCCTTATGATCGACATTGGTGTTCAATCCATCTACCTTAAGTTTTCCATTCTCAATGAGATCTTGAATAATATGCTTGAGATTCCAGCAGTTTTCAATGTCATGTCCAATACCATTGTGAAACTTGCAAAAGGACTTCTCATCCCACCAATGTGGCTTAACATCAGGTATATAATGCTTCATGGGATCTTGAGTATGTGCAAGGTTGTTGGTGATAAGTGTTTTCAAGACATCCTCATATGAGTCACCAAGTTTTGAAAATTGACGTCTCTCTTTCTTAGGCCTAACTTGGTATCTTGGCTTGTTCTCTTGTTGATTAGATGCATTGAGTTTCATGGCTTGAACAACACTAGACAAGTGGAGCATAGTTTGATCTTTGGGTTGGGAGGAGTCCACAACTCCATCATTGACCACTTCTTTGTTCCTATTCCAATGTGAGTTCTTCCCTTTATCCTTGTTAGGGTTGTTATTATTTTGTCCATTGTTGTTGTTGTTGCTTCCATGTTTGGTCAAAATTCCTTGTTCTTTTAAAACATCCTCAATCCTACATGCGGTTTCAACCATGGTGTCAAAGGAATAAAAAACCATCTTCCTAACTTCATACCATATTTTGGGAACCAAGTTGCTAACAAGGATGCCAATCTTTTTATTTTGAGGAATGTTCCTAGGGTAGCAAGAGCATTGTCATATCCACATTTGCAAGAAAGTAATAAAGGATTCCCCTTGATTTTGCTTTAAGTTGCATAAGTCCAACATGGTGATAGATCTTGAAAGATTGTATGCAAAGTTTTGAATGAATCTATGGATGAGATCTTTGAAAGTATTAACGGGGGGAGTTATGTTGGTGAACCATTCCATCGCTTGACCCTTAAGAATCCTCAGGAACAATCTCATGAGGTATGAGTCATCTTGATGGAACTCAAAACTTGTGGTATAAAACTGGCACACATGATCATGTGGATCTCCATTCCCATCATATTTGTCATATTGAGGGATCTCAATCTTTCTAGGGAATTCTTTCATTTTAACACTTTTTTCAAAAGGATTAGGACAAATTGAATCTAGTGAGAATGAATTCTTAGGTGCTAACATCTTTTCCATCATGCTCTTAAGTTGTTTGATCTCCTCTTCTTGGGATGGACCTTGCTTATTAATCTTCTTGTCCACATCAAAGTTGTAGGGGACTCTAGCACCCTTGTTGATTAAACTCTCTAGGAACTTATCTTTTTTTTGCTTTAAATATGTCTCCACATATTGCTGGAAGAGTGGTTCTTGTTGCATTTTCATGAAGTCTTGGGAGCTAAGGTCAAAAATTGAGCTACTACCCCCATAATGTGAACCATGGTGAGCATGTTGTGAAGGTTGTCTTGAGTTCCTAGGAGGTGTTATTCTCCTATAATGATCATGTCTTGAAGCCCTTCTTCCTCTAGGGATAGGATATCATGATGGTGTTCTCGAATGTCTTCCACTTTGTGGTGTCTTAGGAGGGGTGGATGGAGGAGAGTTGTTTCCACCACCAACACACATGTTGTTGAAATGATCATTAAGTTGTTGAACCAAGAGTCTATCTTGCTCCTCCCGGAAGGCTTTCCTTTCTTCCTCAAACAAAGTTTGCCTCTCAAACTCTAGGAGTCTAAATTGCTCTTCCTTTGTAGCTTGTTCATCTAGGAAGGCTTTCTTTTCACGCTCAATCTTCTTAAGTCTTTCACTCGTTTATATTGAAGATATTTTGAGTGGTGAACTTGGTCTTAAATTTCTAAACAAGTCATTGGTGAATATGGCATTCACACAAGTGTCATAAGGTTCATCAGCTTGGTTATCATGTTGTGATTTTTTATCTTGATAGGCTTGCCTTGTACCTCTCTTAGCCCTTTGGTGTGCATCTAGATATCTAGTTGAGATGAGGGGTGATACTGGTCAACTTTCATGAGAGGAACCACCAAATGGAATGATATCTCTATGTCTTTCAAATATGTCATCAAGGTGTTTATCCATTTCTCCCCTCTCTCGTCGAGTCATTATGTAACTCATATCCATATCTGAGTGAGAAGATGCTAAAGGTGTACTCAACTCACTAAGGTTACTCTTGGAATCAAACCAAATTTTTGAGTTGTTCTTGGGTGATTGTTCAAATATGGGTTCGTTTCCCTTATATTTTTGGTGAGTTTGAACTAAGGGTAATTGGTTGAAGACTACTTGAGGTCATTTTCCTTGATCTACTTGATATCTTGTTGTAATTGGCATGAAATAAAAGGTACTAGGTGATAGGATGACCCTAAGAAATGTTGGTACCAAACTAGGATAGTAAAGGCATTCACTTGTCCAAAAGAGAGGTGATAA
>MU227576.1:1296480-1319682 GCA_018584345.1 Thuja plicata | reverse complement strand
CTAAAGGTTTGTCTTCTCAACAAGGATGATTTCTAGCTCACCAACTCCAAACAAGGTCACTTGTGAAATCAAAGGTTACTAGTTCAAGAGGTCAACGCAAGAATCCAAAGTGTAAACAAGCTTCTAACAATGGGGTAAGTAATCTAATCTGATCTAGATCAACTAAGGAAGACTGAAAATGACTGGATAGTAAATTGAGCAAGTTGACAGTTTGACACTTAAGAATGCAAGTTTGTTGATTATTTTGATGTTTTCTTGATGTTTGGTGTATATTTTGATATTTCACTCATGCAAGACACATCAAGCAGATTGTTTTTTGTAAAAGAAATAGTCACATCACAACCTAGGTAAGCTAGAGAAATATCTATTGAATTCCCACTTGAATTAAAGTTCAACCACACTTACTCATAGTAGACAACTTAGAAGATTGGAGGCACGGGCTCCTCCTTACATGTGCACTCACTTCTCACACACACCAAGCTTTGAATCCCAAGGGAATCAATTCCCAAAGGACTGTTGTCTCTACTAAGAGCCATGAAAATGTGGGACATCTTAGTCGGTCTCTGACCTTCCACGCCAATAGATAGAGGGTTTTTGGTCACTAAAACAAAGTTTGTAGTTAAGGCATCCGTTCAGGTGGTTGTGATCAAGTCATTTTTCCAATTAAGGGGGATCTCCTAATCCTTTCAAAGAAAGGTTTTCACCTTAACAATGTAGGGAATTTAACACACCACTAGGGTACTAGAGGAGATTTTGGTTGCCACAACAAATTCACACCTGTCCACTATGAGACTAATCACAATGAAATTTTTTATATACCAATTTGGAAGGGCTTGGCTTTAGCTTGTTAGTGGTTGGGCAATCCACTATCACTAGCTCTATTAAAGAACTTGGGAGGTAGCCATGCTAAAAGAATTATATGGGTTTCTCTTACACCCAAGATCCACAAAGGCAAGGGAAGAGAATACGTTCATATAATTCTTAGGATTACAATCTAAAAGACACTTCAAACACATAAGAAAAGGACAACAATGCTTTTGGATTTTTGATCATCCCACAAGGGCGAGAGCATAGTTTCCTAACATCATTGCCATTGCTAAAATACCAAAATAGAAGTTCATTTTAGAAGTTTTGCATGTGGGTTCCTATTGTATTAAAACAAAATGAAATGCAAGCACAAATTTTAGCATGCTATTGATGAAGGCAACCTGCAAGACAATTCATTAGTAGTGTGTGTTTTTAGTCTTCTTTTTAAATGTCCTTCAAACCACTGTTAGGTTGTAATCAACAAGATAAGTCAGAGAACAACAAACCCCAAAACTTGTTAGAATTATAAAAATAAAAAAATCATAAATCTGATTACATTTTTAGAAAGTAGATAAAAAATTATGCACTTTCAAAAAAAATTGCACTAAAAAATGTTACTGTATGAGCCCGTACGAGGCTTTGGAAGCTGCAAAACTGAGGATTAGATAGGTACAGTGATCAAAACCTATAATTTCTGATACATCCATGACTTAAATTTAGAAACTAAGAACAACCCAAAAATTTTCAGACAATTATACCCAAAATAAAAAAAAAATTGCACTCCATTTGGACCTAATATGAGCAAGATATGATCGTTTGAAGTTAGACTGTAAAACCAAAAAACTCAATGGTGAAGGCTAAGACTTTTCAAACCCTGCTAATGTCAGTAGACAGTGGCATTAAAATTGACGGGCTGGGGGCCATCACAGAAGGCCCATATTTTGACGGTCATATGGACGTCAAATTTAACACAGTAAAATAAATTTGATTTTTGATATATATATATATATATATATCAGATTTTTAAAAATCTACCTTGAACTGGTTGTAGAGATGATCCAAAATCTACCTCGATTTCTGTGCAAGCTTGTTTTGGCAAAAATATTTGCCACAGATTTGACTTTCATCAAATATAGGTAAGTTTATAGTCATTTTCAATCAAAATGACGATCCAGACGTGATGGTGGGGTCAGATTTGGCTCAAAATGAGAGCTTTAAAGACACTGAGAGAATAATAGACAAAATATAGAAGAAATTTTTGAATGTGATGATAGAAATAGATGTTCTACCCCACGGTGGACGCCAAAAATGTGTGCTAAAAAGTAGTCACACTTTTATGAGTCATTATATTCAAGATTGCTCAAGAATGAAGTCTCAAATGGAGACTCATAGCTCCCTATTCATGGAGTGCAAGGGTTTGTGATGAAGGCCCTCAGTTTAGACCTAGTTTATGCCCATGCAAGTACACCATGAAATGAAAGATTCAAAGAGGAAGAGCAAGAATGCTAGTCTCCATGATAATCAACTATGCATTGCAAATGAAAATGGAAAGTATTCTATATGATAACGATGAATGAAAGCAAACTAACATATATGATAACAATGCATGAAAGGAAATATGCAAACTAATCTATGAAGGAAATATGCAAGATTAATCTATGAAAGGAAATACACATGCAAGATTATTCTATGAAATGAAATATGAATCTAATCTAACATGCAAGTACAAGAGTAATCTAAATGGATTGCCATGGATGCATGAGAGAAGAAGAAAAGAAAAGAGAAGTTGCAATGTTCAAGCTCAAGTGCTCAAACTCTCCTCCAAAGTTGCTTTCTAAACCTGCAGCATAACAATAACATAAAATTTTTATATCTGATCTCTAAATGAGAAGGAGAGGGCTCCTTATAAAGGAAAGCGTGGAGAGGAATGCATCCTCAAGAGCAATGTGGGATAAATCCCTAAAAAGGCAAGTAAGAGGAAAAATCCCACCACTTAGGAATATGTGTGGAGAAAAAGGAGTTTTATTTGATTTATTTCCTTTTTTTTTCATAAAAAAGAGAGCTTTAAGCGGGGATTTTATTTATTTAATTAGAAGAGGGATTTTTTCTTTTAATTAAATACGATTATTTAATTAAAAAAAAATATTTTAATTAAATAAGATAAGATTATTTAATTAAAAGAGAGATTTTCTTTTAATTAAATAAGATTATTTTATTTAATAGAAAGGGGTTTTCTTTTAATTAAATAAGATCATTTTATTTAATTAAAAGGGGTGTTTTATTTTAATTAAATAAGATTATTGATGAAATGATCAAACCTTAGGAAATACTAAAATAATTGAATTAATTATGATTTGATCAAGGAAATCGATTTGAATTAAAAAATGCTGCAAGACATTGATTCAAGAATTTGATAAATTGATTCTATAATTTGATAAATTGAAGAATGGGCGCCCATAGTATAGGCGACCATTTTAGGGTGCATACAACTCTTAGGTTCCCCAACTTCAATCTGTTATTTTTGGTGGAGTGTGATGCTAGAAAGCTAGCCATTGGAGCAGTGTTAAGTCAAGAGGGACACCCTGTGGCATTCTTCTCAAAGAAGTTTAATGAGGCCAAACAAAAGTACCCGACCTATGATTTGGAGTTGTATACAATGGTGCAAGCACTCAAAAAGTGGAGACATTATCTCCTACCAAGGGAATTTGTGGTCTATACAGATAATCATGCCCTTAGCTTCTTGAATGGGAAAGAGAAGTTGAACCTAAGGCACCTAAAATGGGTAGAAGCTTTGTAAGCATATACCCTTGTCATTAAACACAAGAAAGGTGTTAGCAAAAAAGTTGCAAATGCTCTGAGTAGAAGAGTACTAGCTATTCAGGAGATACAGTTGCAAAGTGTAGGGATGAGTGACTTGAAAGATCTCTACAAAGAAGACAAAGATCTCAAAGGTTTTTATGAGGCATGTGAGAAGTTCCAACATGGTTTCAAAGTAGAATTTACTGAATATATGTTGTAGGAAGGGCTATTATTCAAGGGACACTTGATGTGTATACCTCAATGCTCAATGAGGGAGAACATAGTCAAGGAGAAACACCAAGGAAGCTTGGGAGGCCACTTTGGAGTGGACAAGACACTTGAGAAAGTGAATAGGCATTACTATTGACCTAAACTACAGTTAGATGTCAAGAAGTTTATGGAGAAATGTCACATATGTCAAAGAGCCAAAGGACAAAGTAGAAACACTGGATTTTATCAGCCTCTATCCATACCTTAGAGACCTTGGGAGTGCTTGAGTATGGACTTTGTTTTGGGATTTCCTAAGACACCAAGGGGACATGACAATGTGTTTTTAGTGGTGGATAAGTTTAGCAAGATGACACACTTCATTCCTTGCAAACAAACCAATGATGCTTCACATATTGCAGGTCTATTCTTCAGAGACATAGTGAGAATCCATGGATTTCCATTAAAAATAGTAAGTGATAGGGATAGTAAGTTTGTGGGTCACTTTTGGAGGACTCTTTGGAAGATGTTAGGGACACAATTGTCTTTTTCTTCAGCCTATCACCCTCATTTAGATGGGAAAACTGAGGTCGTCAATAGGTCTTTAGGCAACTTATTGAGATGCTTGACTAAGCAACATGGACAGTCATGGGACCACATTATAGGACAGGCAGAATATGCCTATAATGACTCCATTAATAGGAGTACTGGTAAAATCCCATTTGAGATATTTTATGGAGCTAATCCTAGAGGGATCTTAGTTTACAGGAGAAAAGGAGTGCACAAGGAGAATCCTTTGCAGAGCAGATGAAAGAGATACATGATCAAGTCAAGAAGACTTTACAACAACAAGTTGACAAATACAAGGCCAAGGAAGATAAGACAAGGAGGGATTTGCAATTCAAAGTGGGGGATTTAGTGATTGCTTACCTTAGGAAGGAAAGATTGCATAAGGGTAAACCACCTAAGCTACTGATGAAGAAGATAGGACCATTAAAGATATTTTACAAATAAGGAAAGAATGCATATGATGTAGAGTTGCCTCCTGATTTGGGCATCTCACCCATTTTCAATGTGTGTGATCTGTACCCCTACAAGGGTCTACCCTCAGACATTGGTCAAAAACCTCTTTTAGATTTGGGAGAAGAAGATTGGGTCAAAGATTTACCTACCTCTCAACCTCTATAGTTGGACAGTGTACTGGACTCCAAGGTGATAAAGAAGATTAGGAAAGGTACTTATAAGGAGTATCTTGTGAAGTGGAAAGGGCTACCTGATTTTGAATCCACTTGGATGACTGAAGTAGACATACTAAAGCATGGAGTCACCCTTGAAGACCTCCTAACTCAAGGGACTTGAGTTTTTTTCCCAGGGGAGTATGGTGAAGAGAACATCCCATTTTGGTTTGAATTGTGTGTTTAGGGTTGTTTTAGGAGTGGTTTTTTTATGTTGGTAATAAGATCCAAAAGTGGTGGATCCTAACTTGTTCATTCATGTTTGTAAGAGAAAACATCTCCTAGGTGAAAAGGTTGTCATTTTGGTCTAGAGTGGTAAAATTTGCAAATTTGGAGAAACTAGGGGATATGGTCTCCTCTAGGGTCCTAAGTTTCCTAAATAGGGTCCTAGGATGGGTCAACATGCATCGAGTTGGCCAATTTGGTCAAAGAGAAACAAATGCTCAAAAGTTGCTAGCAACTTTTGCAAAAAGTTTCTCAATGAGGAAATGGATGGATGTAACCACCCATGCTTAGGTATGTTAGCATGGATTGAATATTTTGGAATCCTAATGGAGTTTTAGTTACAGACCACACATGTGAGCATTCTGTACGGATGGTTTTATGAGATTTCTTGCAATTTATAGTGTTTTTGCATCCTTGTACGACTGTGTACGGATTAGATTGTGAAATCTAACTCCATGGGAGTGTAGAGTTTTGTGTTAGCTTTATTTTTCATATACTAGGTTGATTTCAAGTTAAGGTTTTGTAAAGTTACATTTAGTTTTAGGTGACTGTGTCTGCAATTCCCATTTGCAAAGTTGTAGGAACAAAAATGAGTCTAACCTAAGCATCCACGGTTGAAAATATATGAAACCTTGTGGAATGATAGGTTAGGATCCATATATAGTGTTTATGTTTTCATTTTTTTTCTTTCAATTGAGCTCCTAGGCTTGGAGTGATGCCCTAGGGTGACTGCTTGGAGTAGGTGAGGCAGGATAGGGCGAAGATGGAATTGAACTAGTACACCCATGATCTTGCATGGAAAAATTAGTGGCATGTATTGAATCCCTAATGTGTCTCCTTGAAGGATAAAAGGTTTATAGAAGATGGAGTGAAGTTTGAAGACAAATTGAAGACAATTTGCACTGACTGGTCCAGAGGCCTAAAAGATAGGCAGAAAACTAGGGCCTAGAAGTGATTAGGGTTGTGGGTGTCTTGGAGAACTATACCTTTGGATTATTCAAGTTCTAGTTGATATATTTAAGATTCATATGGTATTCCATAGGGATGTTTGGAATAATTTGGAGCACTGGCCAAAAAATAGTGAAAATAGACCTACTAGAATTAGCCCTATCTTGGAATAGTGACAATATAAAGGTGAATAGAGTGGCCAGAAGTGTTTTGAACACCTATAATGGACATTTAAGTTCCTTTGAACATAATCTAGATACTTATAGGTGTGTGGGAAGATCCTAATCAAGGGTTTAGGGTTCTAGAGGAAGATCTAGTGAGGAAATGAGGTAATTGGTGGACTAGTTGGACTAGTTGAAATTGTTTGTGTTTTGTTGCTTCATCAAATCAACTATAAATAGGAGTAAAGTTGATTAGGAGGGTTTAGAAGGAAAATATTGGTGAAGAAAACATAGATGTTTAGACTATTGGATGGTTTGGGGAAGTGATTAACAATTTGGAGTAAAGGAACACTAGAACTCTAGACCCTTTGTATCAATGCCACCTTTAGATTTTAAAGTTGGCTAATAGGAAATCATGACTAGAGCCATTGTGTTCTTGGTAATGATTGTATTTTGATTATCTCTCATGTGTGTGCCTATGTTTGCAAAAAATATTTTCAAAGCTAAGCCAATTTCCTTAGGTAGGTATTGCTTGAATGTCTTTAAACTATGAAAAAATTGGTGACTTGATCATTAAATTTCCTATCAATCAAACCCTGTCACAATTTCTTGTATCCCTCAAGGTTGCTTTGTCCCTTTTTGGATTGTCTTTAGACACATGAATGTTCCCATTTGAATCAAGGTATACTTAGCATAGTCAATGCCTTTGATGTGTGATTGCGTTTGAAATTAATCTTTCTTTGGTGAAATATGTAATTAAAGGATAAACCAAGGTATCCTAAATTGTATTTGTCCTCTAGTCCAAGTAGGAGGGCATGCCACTTTTTTTTAATTCCTTTAATAAAGAAATTAGATATTCCTCCTTAAGAGGAATCTCACAGTTAGCACACACTCAATGTGAATGTGGCATTTATAGAAGATGGGAGTTACATGCAAATTCCTCCACTCATCTCTATTTAAGAGATGCCTCTACACACACTTTCTCAATAATATTCTCTATTTTGTCACTTCTCTTCACATTCTTGAGCTTGATATCACTATTGTAATGAGCTTATTTCTCTATTTCTCTCTTTTTCTTTAGGCTTTGTGCCTCATTCATATTATACACAAGGGGTTTTTTCTTTCTTTTTCCCCTTTCAAAATCCTTGAGTTCTTGTGTTGGTCTTGGAGCATTTTGGTGAACTTGTGTTTGATCTATTGAAAGAAAATCTCTCTCTCTCTCTCTCTCTATATATATATATATATATATATATATATATATATACATATGGTAAAACTCTTCCCTTTTCACTCTCTCTTGGATGATTTCCTTATCTCTTTTCCATTTTCTTTTATGTTTCTAACATGGTATCAAAGTTGGTTTAATCCTTGCTTTGAGTGTTGCATGTAGGAATAGTTAAAAGATATCTCCATTGAGGAGAAGAAATCAGATTTTTTTATTGATCTAACTCTTGTTTGCAGGGATTTCTTTCTTTCTTTTTGCAAATCTAAGTCTATTCAAATCTATTTCAAGTTTTTTTTTAAAAGTTCTAATCACCCCTTCTATCGGGAAACCGCAAGGGAAGATTTCAGATTTGCATGTTCTATTTTTTATCATTAAATCGATATTTAAATTTGATACCAATCAGTCCCTCTGTTGGGAAACTGTAAGGGTTTTTCTTGTTCATGCAGTTTCATTCATTTGTATAACTTTTTTTCATTTTTAGCAGCTCTATCAATTTGCTATATATCTATTTATCTAACTTGTTTGCTGTGGGATTTACATTATATTTCATATTAATCTGTATTTATTACATCTCCAATTTTCTATATCTCTACATGTTTAAATATATATTTCTTTGATCTCTATCTTTGTTTTTTATTAATATTTTCTAATATGTTTGTCTCTATTATTTTAATCTACCTCTAAATATTCTATTATAGCATTATATTTTGATTGGTATTCTAACAAAAATACATTGCCTTTGCATAGTACAACATCTTTACATCTCCTCCCATCCTACGTAGAGTCCCAGCCTTTTAATCTTTCCAACACTTCATTTTGTCACAACATTATATTTTGCTTGGCAGTTTTCTCCCCTCACACTTCTCCAAAGTTTACACTGCATTGCGCAACTCATACATTACTTTGCACAACATTTATACATTCCCTTGGATGAATTATACATTTAGCACAACTTTGACAACATCAAAAAGCTTCACTCACTTTGTTTTTGGCCTTCCAGCGCAACAGTCTATTTTCTTCTCCCTTGCACCTCCATCTCTCCTTCTTGTGCAACGTAGCATTGTCTTTGTTTTTTGGCATCTTGTGCATCATATCATCTAGTTTATAGTGAAACTTTGTATTCAGACCAATATTCCATTGCACAGTAGACCTTGATTCATTAGATCTCCTTTAGCACAGAGTTGTTAAACCATTCTCAGTGCAGTTAAAACTCTTCCAGCGCAACTTTACTCCTGTAGCTCTTCTTCACTCCTCTCTGCTTGTTCAGTTCATTAGTTGGAGTTACGAATATTGTTTTCTGATAATAGTATTGGTAATATTCTTTTCTGACTTCTATAGAGTTCTGGGTGTGATTTCTTTTACCTTTTTCATTCTGCAGTTTCATTACATTCTACAATTCACTGATCTCTTAGTTATTTCTGTGGTTGATCTTATTCTAGCTCTAGTTTGAATGATTCCTTCAATCTTTGACTCATCTAATTCTTATTATTTTATTGTTTCATTTTTATCGAATTACTTAATTCACATTTGTTCAAATCTTTACTTATCAAAAATTTTAAACGTTAAAACATTTTTTCAGTTTAATATCTTTTAATATTGCTTTAACCTTATATCTATTATATCAATTCTAACATAATTCAATTGCTATTTCATTATTTCATTGAAATTAAAATTTGTTCCTTTATTTAATCTAAAAATTTAACTTTTTTTTTCATATCATTATTTAACCATTCAAATTATGATTAACATTAAGTTAAATTTATTTTTCTTGATCCTTATCATTATATATTCATTGTATTCCACTTTGTTTAATTTAATTGGATCATCTCTTTCTTTTTTAATCATGTCTACTCTAATTCTAGAAATTAAATCAAACAACTGTAACTATCATCAATGGAAGACACATGTTTCCTTTCTATTTCATTTTAAACACTTGCTTGAAGTTGCTACAAATTCTTCTATTGAAGCAACTGCCTTTGCTTCTCAAGCAGACAAAGATGTATGAAAAAATAAAAATGAAGAAGCTCTTGGATTGATTGGTCTCTCAATTGTTCATGATATCTATGTGTTAATTGGACATTGCACCAAAGCCCATCAAGCGTGGGACATTTTACAATAGACGTATGAAAGCTCATCTGAATCCCAAAAGATTCAACTCCAAGACAACTTGGAGGACTTGAGGTATACTAATTTCAAAACTATGGATGAATTCTTACTCAAGTTTGATGCAATTAAAACTCAACTAAGTGGTGTTAATGTTACTTTAACTGATATTAGATTAATTACTATCATCTTAAAGAAATGTATTCCTAAAGAGTTTCAACAATTTATTACTAACATTCATTCTCAACTTGCTATTCCTAGTCTAGCTCCTCATTTAACTTATGCTATTTTTCAAAATTTATTACATCAAGAGGAAGTTAAATTATTGCAATTTGGTACTATTAAATCATTTGAACATGCTTTTGTGTCTAAAACTCAAAATCAAAATAATAAATCACATACTCATAATAATAATAATCATCATAATAATAATTATTCCAATAACAACAATTATCATAACAATAATCATCATAATAATAGTTATTCAAATAACAATAATCATAATATTAATATAAAAAATTGAAGTTTTCAAACAACATGTCTAATTCTAGGCCATCATACAATAATAATAACAATAATCAAAAAAATCGGAAACCACATTGTACTTATTGTGGAAAAGATGGTTACCTAACTAATGTTTGTTTTAAAAAGAAAAATGATAAGAAGCCTATGAATAACAATAATCAAAATAACTTCAAATCTCAAGGTAATCAATCTCGTCCTGCTTACTGCTTGTTATAAAGCTTCTCATGCATTAGAATGGATTATTGATAGTGGCACTTCTCATCATGTTACATCTCATAGAGAAGTATTTGATTCTTTACAACCTGATACTACTAATATTCGTATTTAATTAGCTAATGATCATAGTTGCAAAGTTGATGGATTTGGTAATGTTAATGTTCCAAATGGAAAGTTACAAAATGTTCTTTATGTTCCTTAATTGAAATCTAATCTTCTTTCAGTTGCTCAATTATGTCAAGATTATAAAGTTGAATTTCATAAGGATATGTGCTATATTATTGATCCTAACATTGATCATGTTGTTGTTAATGCTAAGATGGATCATGATAACTTGTTTAAATTCTATGAGTTTTCCTCTTCAAGGTACTCTTTGAAAGTTAATATTGATTTCAATGTATGGCACAAAAGGCTCGGCCATTTGAATTCTGATTATATTTCTTTGATGCAAAAATCTAACATGGTTGAAGGATTACCCCATATTGTTCCATCTAAAATTACATGCACAGGGTGCATGAGTGGTAAAATGAAAAGGGAGCCCTTTCCTCATGGTACTTCATGGAGGGCATCTCATAAGTTACATCTTATTCATAGTAATATTTTGGGTCCAATAGAGAACATCTCCATACAAGGTTCAAAGTATGCTTTTACCTTTGTGGATGATTTTACTAGAAGAATTTGGATTTATTTCCTGCATACTAAAGATCAAGTTCTTGACACATTTTATGAATTTCATATGTTTTTGGAAAGGCAATCTAGTTCTAAACTTAAAATTCTTAGAAAAAATAATGGTACTGAATATTTTAATAATGCTTTTCGTTCTTACTTGAGATATTTTGGTATAAAACATCAGCTTACCATTCCTTATACACCACAAAAAATGGTGTTGCAAAAAGGAAGCATAGAACTATTGTGGAAATGGCTAGATGTATGTTACATGAAAAAGATATGCATTACAAGTTTTGGGCTGAAGCTATGGCTTGTGCCACTTATATTTTTAATAGAACTCCTACTAAAGCTTTGCAAAAAAAAAATCTTGAGGAAGCGTGGTTTGGTAGGAAACCCAATTTATAACATTTGAATTTTTTTGGCTCTATTGCTTATGTTCACACACCCAAACAAAAAAGGCATAAATTAGATTCTAAATCTTCTTCATTTAATTTTGTTGGGTATGATGAATCTACTAAAGGTTATAGAGTTTATGATCCTATTACTAATAAGGTACATATTGCAAGAGATGTTGTTATTGTAGAAAATGAAGTTCATGATTGTTCCAAGGTCAAAGATGATGAATTTAAAGGGGGCATTATTGAACTCATGGAGGACCAACCTCCTATCCTAAACGCTACTCCTAATGCACCTATTTACATTCCTACTAGTATTAAAAATGATGATGATGATGGTAAGAATATTTCTACTCCTCCTAGTGATAATTTTTCTCATGATGGTGATAATTTTGTTCATGATGATAATGATGAATTTACTGCTCATAGTGATGATGAAAATGATGAATTTACTCCTCACAGTGATATTTCCATTACTTTTAAGAGAAATCCTAAATGGTTTAAATATTTACTTAATGAAGGTGATGATTATATTACTAGAATGGGTGGTCTTAGACCTAGGAGACTTAATCATTGCAATCATGCTTTGAAGTCTTCTCTTATGCATTCTAAAGATCCTCAAACTTTTTCTCAAGCTAAAAATCAACCCCATTGGAAAAATTCTATGCAAGAAGAATATGATATTTTAATTTCTAATAATATTTGGGATTTAGTTACTTTACCTCATGACAAAAATCTAGTTTCATGTAAATGGTTATACAAAACTAAGTTGAATGAAAATAATGAAATTAGTAAGTTTAAAGCTAGGATAGTATCAAGAGGTTTCTCTCAAATTAAAGGAATAGACTATAATGAGACCTTTTATCCTATTTCAAATATGCCTACCATTAAAGTTGTTCTTGCTTTAGCTACAAAAATGAATTGGCCTATTCACCAAATGGATGTTAAAAGTGCCTTTTTAAATGGTGATTTGCATGAAGAAATCTATATGTCTCAACCTCCTAGTTTTATTAAAGAAGGTAATGAAAATCTTGTATGTAAACTAAATAAATCTATTTATGGTTTAAAACAATCTCCTAGAGAATGGTATTCCAAAATCAATGCTTTCTTTATTTTTCAAGGTTTTGCTAGAAGTAAAAATGATCCTAACTTGTATATCAAGCATAGTGAAAATGATATTATTATTATCATTCTTTATGTTGATTATTTGATTCTTGCTTCAAGTTCTAACCATTTAATTTTTGATAATTAGTCTCAACTTAACCAAAAATTTCAAATGACTGATTTAGGACTTCTACATTATTTCTTAGGAATGCAAATTTGGAAAACCCCTAAGGGTATTTTTATTTCACAAAGCAAATATGCTAAATATATTCTTGATAAATTTCATATGAATGATGCTAATCATGTTTCAATTCCATGGGAATTAGGAACTAAGTTAATGATATATATGGAATATCCATTTATAGATGCTACTCCTTATAGACAACTCGTAGGAAGTTTGAATTATCTAACTCTCACTAGACCTGATATATCTTTTAGTGTTGGTTTAGTTTCAAGATTTATGTCCAAACCTAAACAAACACACTTCAAAATTGCTAAAAGGATATTAAGATATATTAAAGGTACTCTTGACGTAGGATTATTTTATGATGCAAATTCTGATTTTACATTAAAAGGTTTTACTGATTCAAATTTAGGTGGAGACCCCAATGATGGGAAATCTACTTTTGGGTATTGTTTCTTTCTTGGTTCATGTGCTATATCTTGAAAAAGTAAAAAATATCAATCCGTTTCTCTATGTTCTACCAAAGCTGAATACAAAAGTTGTACTAATGCCTCTAAGGAATCTTTATGGCTTAGAAGAATTCTTGAAGATTTGGGTCTACCTCAACAAGAACCTACACCTTTATATTGTGACAATCAAAGTGCAATAGCCTTGGAAAAGAATCCGGTTTACCATGCAAATTCAAAGAAAATTTCTCTCCACCACCACTTCATTAGAGAGAAAAATGAAGAAAATAAGGTTTCCCTCATCTATTGCAAGGGTGAAGATCAAGTTGCAGATATTTTGACAAAGCCACTTTCTAGAGAAAAATTTGAATTTCATTGCCAAAATTTGGGTTTGATACCCCTTGATGTAAATTCCCCAAGTAAAGATTAAAGGGGGTGTTAGAAATTAATATTTCCTTAGTGAAATATGTAATTAAAGGATAAACCAAGGTATCCTAAATTGTATTTTTCCTGTAGTCCAAGTAGAAGGACATTTCACTTTTTTGTAATTTCTTTAATAAGGAAATTAGATATTCCTCCTTAAGAGGAATCTCATATTTGGCACACACTCAATGTGAATGTGGAATTCATAGAAGATGGGAGTTAAATGAAAACTTCTCCACTCATCTCTATCTAAGAGATGCATATACACACACTTGCTCAATAATCTTTTCTATTTTCTCACTTCTCCTCACATTCTCAAGCTTTCTATCACTATTGCAATGAGCTTATTGACCTATTTCTCTCATCTTCTTTAGGATTTGTGCCTCATTCATATTATACAAAAGGGGTTTTTTCTTTCTTTTTACCCTTTCAAAATCCTTGAGTTATTGTGTTGGTCTATGAGAATTTTGGTGAACTTGTGCTCTCTCTCTCTCTGTGTGTGGTAAAACTCTTCCTTTTGCACTTGCTCTTGGATTCTTTCCTTATCTCTTTTTCATTTTCTTTTATGTTTCTAATAGATTGAAACTTGTTCTTTCCATAGAACCAATTCAACCAAGCTACCTCAAATTAATCAAAATCAGTCAGAAGCAGTGATTAACTTTTTCAAGACAATCCTATTTTATGACACAAAATCCATCTTCCAGGGACATGTCCGATTTGGGGAAACATAAGAAAGTGAAAATCCAACTACCCAACATATACAAAGAGCAGAAGTTCACCAATCAAGAGACCAAGAAGTATCAACACATTGTTAAATCTATCCAACAAGAGATCCAAGAATGTGAGAAGTATGAAAAGATCAATTTCAACAACAAGATTTCACGCTTTATGGGAAAGTATCATTTGAACTGCACCTTTATCAACTTTGAGAGATACGACTAGTTGGCACATCGCAAAACCTGTCCATTCACTCTTCTTCATTCGAAAGCTTACATCCTCATCATTGAATTTTAGGATCATCCTTAGTCACCCCCCTTAGGTAATCATTATCCAAATCAATTAAACCTCATCCAATATCCAAATCAATATCCTAAGAAAATAAAAAAACATCCCTTACTTGGTGTCACATCCTTATGAGTTTCTTAGAAGCTCCATCTTATCAAATCCATCCCTTAGCTTTATTCCTTGAATAAGAATTGTCTAGGATAGCTCACTTTGTCCTTGTAACCTCATGACCTTGATCTAAAGGTTGGTTTACATTGACAGAAAATCCCATCTTTTGAAAGAACCTTAGTTTGTCTTAGGTTGACTATGTTAGCCCTGTCAAAAATTTCCATGGTTCTTAGGTTTTACTTCTGGTTTTATATTATTTTAGGTCTCTGTTCCTTAAACCCTCTGTTCAAATTCATGAAAAACCCTAAAAACCTAAGACTCATGGTCTTTTTATAATTTTGAGATACCTTTTCATATCAATTAAGTGACTTAAGTCATCTTTTTAAGTTGACGTCGGGCAGGGCCATGTCTTTTCCCTAACATCCTAAGCGGGGTGCATTTTAATATTTCCTAACTCTATGTCCCTGAAATACTTTATGGTTTATCATCTGTCGAGCATGTTTCTTTTAATCCTACAACTAGCATATCATCTCAATTGTAAAGATGAAGTTCTTTATTCATCAAGGCATCATGCCGCGATGCCGCATGTTTTTCGTAGATCATGGGGCCCATCAGTAGCAAGTTAAAGCTTAGGCAAGTTTGTTTTCATCCCATAGTGGGTGCAATGTAGTAATCAAGAGATGCAATTTATTTACCCTTCAAGGCATTGCACCGTGTCAACACGTGTCGAATTGTCACATCTTAGGGCCCGTCAAAGATAAAGTTAATGGTCATGCAGTTCTGAATTGATCTTGTGGTCAGTGCATTTCCTGAAACATAAAGATGAAGGTAGTTAACGATCAAAGAATTGTGCCTGATTGACATGTGTAAAGTTTCTAAGGATAAAGAAGGGTTAAAGACTGATCAAGTTGATTTTCATCCAATGGTGGGTGCTATGCCTTAATGCAAAGATGATCGATAGATAGTTATCAAGGCATTGCACCTGCTTGACATGTAGCATTGCTGAAGTCATGGATCCTGGGTTTAAAGTAAAGATAAAAGTTCCACAGGTTTGTGTTGATCTATTGGTTGGCATAATGCCTTAAAGGGAAGATGCTCAATGATAGTCATCAAGGCATTGTACCATTTTGACACGTAGCGGTGTGGGCTAGCCAAGAAAAGAGTGAAGATGGGACCAAAGGTTGCAAGGTGGCATGTTGTTGTGAGCTTGCATAGGATTAAGGTGGATAGTGAGTTAATCGATGAGTGTGGGAATGGCAGTTGTCACACAGTCATTGTGGTTAAGGTAGGTAATAGTTAATGTTGGTGAGTGCATGACTAACCATTGGCAGTTGGTGTCATGTACTCATACAGGTTAGTGACAGTTGGAGAAAAGGTTTGTGAGTGCGTGAGATTATGCCACATGGAGCCAGGAATGATAAGAAGGATTGAGTGACTTTCGTTCACTTGTAGGGAATAAAGGAATAGTCTGCAAAGGGTGGAGAGTGAGAAACCAATTGACACATGTCTAAAGTGGTAAAGTGATGATCGAGACCAGAAAAGTGGATCCAATGACTGTCATTCACTTGTGAGGGATAAAAGAATATGCTTGTAAGGATGGAGAGTGAGAAATAGGTTGATGCATGTCTGGATCAGACGGGGAGATCACATGTAACTTAAGAAAGGATCCAACGGTGGTAGCTAACTTGTAGGGCATAAAGGAATATTCTTTTAAAGGTTGTGAGTGGTGTGACATCTTGCCACATCGCATGTTAGTTTTGGTCAACGCTGAAGGATAACATAGAGGTAAAGCACATTTATATTGATCGTACGATTGATACATTTCCTCAAAGGGAAGATGATCAGGAGATAATCTTCAAGGCATTGCGATGTGATGACACCTGTCTGATGAGATCTTTGAAGCCCGTGTAGCTTAAAGGAGATATACAACTCAACGTTAAAGTGAGATGAAGTCTTGATCTCAACCATTGATGCCATATTCTACACCACCTATATCCATTGTAACCAAATTTAAAATATTTAAATTTTTTCTCAGAGGTTTTCATAGTGATGGACTGAGATTTTTGTTCCTGGTCATAAATACTTTGATCTAATCTTCTGGGTCATCTTTGCACAGCTGTAGGATGATGTTAGGGAAAAGATATGATAGTGATAAGTGTATTTATGTGTGAAGTGATGCTGTGGGGGTTTTTAATAAGGTTTATAAGACTTTTTAACCTTGGAGGTCTATTTCCCAAGGAGTATGGTGGCTGTAGATCAGATTGGAGAGATTAGAGCAAAGATAGGTTTTCAACTTGATAATGGGGTAGCTAAATGAATTAAATTCATTTATTTTTGTAAACTCAAACCCTAAATGATCTGAATCTTGTTGCAATTCCTGTTCCTATAAAGGGATTTTCATGATCATTTAGTAGGGTCTGGAAATTTGGGGAAGTAACATAAGGCATAGAATTGTTTACCGTTTCCAGTGAGTAAAGCAAATGTATATCTAGAGAGTATCATTATAGAAGAGAAAGTTGCAAATATTTTTCAATCTTTGAAGTGTCATATGTTTTGAAATTTTTTGGAATTCAAACTAGATTATTTGTACTTAATACACTATTTCAGATTCAAGTCTCTCCTTAGTGTTTATCTCTTGAGTTTTGAATCTTCTAGTTCACTGCATAGAACTTCTCTATGTATATGTTTTATTCCCTTGTTTTGATCTAGGATCAAATTAAAATCTACTTTGGATAAGACATAGACTCATTTGGTTTGTCTACATAAGGATCTTATAAGGAGTGTTTGATCTAAATTATTTGTACTTATGGTTTTGAGTCCTTGACAATAGTCAGTTTCTCTATCCTATATCTGAACTTAAAACATTGCCCAATAGATAAAACACTGATCAGTAGTTACTATTTTCTACATTGATACATATCTAAATAGGCTTGGCTATATACTTCCCTATCAAAAAATCAAAACCATTTCAGTTCCTTTTACATTTTATGGTTGTTAGTTTTTTTTCTTGCATGGCAGTGAAGAGTTAATGAATGAGTGGTTATCATTTCACACGTTCTTACCATTATCTATTATTGAAATCTAGAGTTATAAGGAGGTGTAAATAGTTGAGTTTCTATTTGGATTAGATGTACCCACCTTGGTTTTGAAGAGCCAGAAGTGCTTAGGGCATTCTTGTCCCTATAGTTGGTCTAGTTACCTTGCAAAGCTTCCATACTTGGAGCTAACCACTCCTAACATCAGTCTCAAGGTATATTGGTTTCTTTCAAAGCATAACAGTTTTAAACACCAACAAAATGGTGACTCCACTGGGGAATAGTGTAGTATATTGTCATAAGTGAATAGTAATTTGATCATTGGAAGCATAGAGTTACTCCTTTTTGTCTTAGGAGTTTTCCTTATTGAAGTATTCATCTTGTTTAGTATTTTATTTTCCCAACTTGTTTTGGGTGGCGACTCTGAGAAATCTCTACAACAGTGCTAAGTAATATTTATTATTTCACTCATACTTTTCCAATATGAGTCATAAAAATACCAGATCTTGGGTGCAAGATCATCCTGAAGATATTTTGGAAGGTGGACTTCCAACTACTTCTAGGGCTGGTCAGTCTAGGAGAGAAAAGAAGACCAAAGATAATCCATCTCCAAGAAGACAAGAGGAGGAAACTAGGAGAGAACATCCAATCCAATACAACCATGAAGGAAATACATCAGATTATGAAGAGGTTGCAGATTGTGGATTGGGTACATATAGAGATTACAGTTCTCTTGATGAGAGAGAGGAAGAGGAATTTGTCTCCACCTTCTTAAGCTCTGAGATTTCCTCTGAAGAACTTGATGAGAATAAAATACTTGCAAAAAGGTAGTTGGCCATCATAAAATAAAAGAGAAAAGAGAAGGCCAATAAGAAAATACAAGATCAGATTAGAGCTGGCAAATTAAGAAGGCAATTGTTAAACCGTCAGGACACAAGTCATAATGAAGAACCTAGGAAGGATGAAGAAAGGTCTTCCACTCACCAAAATATTGATGCTCGAAGCTCCAAAGATAAAGGAAAGAAGAATTTGAGACAAAGTTCCATTAGATCAAATGTCTAAATTGGACATTGATCTTGAGAAACCCAAAAGGGAAAAGGAAACCATGGCCAAAATGCTTGAGAAAGCAGAATTGGATGCTGCTACTTAAGAGATGAAGAAGAAGATTGATTTTCTCATGCAGTCTTCTGGTCCTTCTCATGCTGGTGCTGAAATGATCTCAACATCAAATGTCAAAGTATCTCCCTTCCAAAATGATGATAGATTCCAAAGGAGACTGGCTCATACAAAAAGGTACAAGCAATTTTCTTTTATTGATATTCTTGGTTATCCTAATGTAGTCCCAAATGAGATTAGAGATAGACTTCCCAAATTCACTGGCAATAATGTCATTACTTGTGAGGAACATTGGAAGAAGTTTATTGATATCATGGATGACTATAACATCATACACGAGGATGTATTGATGAAACATTTTTTCAGTGTGTAGTTAAGGATGCTAGGGAATGGTTTAGAGGGTTATCTTATGGTTCTATGGGGTCTATGGATGAACTAATAGATTTTTTTAAGGATAAATATGGTAATAATACCAATAAAGGATTCATTTTGAGTGAATCTACCAATATCAAGAAAAATTCAAATGAGGGAGTTATTGAATTAAATACAAGATTCCAAAAGGCTATGCATAGGCTTTTTCAAAAAATGAGGCTTGATGACGAGGTATGTCTTGTTACCTATTTAAATTCTTTTGATTCTACAATGGGATATCTTCTTAGAGAAAAAAATCCTAGAAGCATTGGTGAAGCCTCTAAGACAACAATTAATATAGAAATAAATAGAAGAGTATCAGTAAAATGGGTAAAAGGGAAGATGGAAATCTTACCAGGATCAATCAAAAGGAATCAAAAAATAAAGATTATAGGGCTCCAAATAATAATAGGCCATCCTATAATAGTTATAGTCAGCAGCAAGCATGCAAAATTTTCCCTATAATACCCAATGGAAGGATGGGAAGCCTATTCTCTCATAAAAGAAGGACAAGCCTGATAATAGGATCCATGATCCTTTATAGAGCAATTCTGTTAACATGTATAATGAAGATTATTGGTGTGAAGCTTGTCACTCTCTACACAATCTTGACTATTTTTCTGTTGCTTTAAGTATATTTGAAAATGAAGCGCAGCAAGAGAGGGAAGAGGAAGATGAATACTATGATAGCAACGGTTATATAATGATCTATTCACACTTAGGGGGTGAAAAGGAATTTGATGATGAGGCTGAGAGCCAAGATTTGGTTGCATCTAATGAAGAAGGAATTGATGAAATAACATGTAATGCTACAAGAGGTAAAGAACCTTTTGTAATAAGAAGACCTTCAGATGCAGAGATTGCACAAATCAATGCCGACATGGTTACTCAAACAAGGAGTAGCTATAATTTGAGAAATAGGACAGTTGGTAATGCAGATGGTAGACTAGCTGGTATGTTTATTAAGGAAACTAAAACAACCCCTAATCAGATACAAGAAAAATAAAAATTTGCTGAGGGTGTAAAGAAAATAAAGGTTATAAAAGAGGACAAATCAAATAGTCCAAATGTTGTTCATAAAATAACAACAAAGATGCCAGAGATAAATTTTTCTCCTTTTCAAAAGGATAATAAAGGAATTGAGAAAAACTTGGCTACTAAAGTAGAAGATGAAAATGTTGTTACTATGAAGCAAGACATCTCTGACATAAAATACACCCATGTTGATGTGGGGAAATTCTTATCACAAATGAATGTTAAGGTCCCACTATTGGAATTAATGAGAAGAGGGGAACGCAAGGAGAAGGTCCTCTCATTGATAAATGGTATTATTTCCACAAGTTCTAAAAAGCCAGAAGATGTTGAAAAGGTAGAGAGAAAGGGAAAGGAATCAGAAGAATTTATTTCAAAAATCACTCAGATGTATCTAGACACTAATGTTCTGAATACTTCTTTAGGAACTACGGATCCATTTTTATTGACTCTAGTTATCAATGGGAAGATGTTAAAAAATTGCTTGATTGACTCAGGAGCATCCAACACTGTTATGCCTATAGAGATAATGAAATAAATGGGATTGCAGGTTGATACTACTCATGGAAGATGTCAGACAATGGACTCTAGAGAGGTACATGACATAGGTACTATCAAGGCCCTACCCTATAGATTAGCTGCATATCCAGAAAAGATACTAACATTGAGTGTCCTAGCAATTGATATTCCTCCCTAGTATGGGATGCTATTATCAAGAAAGTGGAGCACTTCAATGGGAGGAAGTATTAAATGTGACTCATCTTTTGCAACCTTTGATATTGCTGGCAAAAATATTAAGGTATCTAGGGATATTAGAACTCCTCACATGATTGAGGAAAATGAGGATGGAAATATGAATTGTTTCTTGGAAACTGATATTGGATCTTTCCAGGTACATGACACGAAGGTTGGAAGACAAGTCTAGTGTATTCCTTTATCTGAGGAAAATGATAATCTTGCAGATCAAAATTACTTATGGACTATGTACTTTGATGGTGCAAACTCAAAAGAAGGAGCTAGTGCAGGAGTTTTGTTAATAGCTCCTAGTGGTCCTTAGTTATTCATTGAATCATTTCAGGAGGGTCCTTCAATTGTTCATGATGTGCAGATACATGATAAATGTGTTGATATGTGCTCTCCTTCCCACAGACAAGTTAATGGTTTGCATAAGGTTGATAATTTGCAAGTAAGTTATTTAGTGGACTATGCTGTTTGTATGAAAACCAATGATAGAATACAAAATGATGAATTCAACAATATGACAGAACATGAGTGTTTTTCTTAGCTGGGTGGTGTTTCTCTGAGATGTGGCATTGAGTTTAATACTAATAAACATTGCATTAGGTATAATATATTTTTATCTAATCAGTGTAGCATGCAAATGCCACATGATTCACTTTTTAAAAGTCTACTGGATGTCCATATAAGTTTAGATGATGAATATGCTGATATTTTTAATGTGATGAGCTAATGGAAGAAGGTAATAGGTCTGATCAGGCAGATGAAACAAACATTTTCAGCTTGCTCCTAGAGCAGGGAGTTGAGAATTTTGTTTATGATAAGGGCAAACTCGATCAGAAAATTGGTGATGGCCTTGGGTTATTAGGCTTGGTTTGAATTCCTTCAAATCAATGAATAACGAAATAGAGGTGCAATTCTTTGCTATTTGTAAGCTTGTAAATATTTCCTTATGTTATTTTTAGTTGTTGTAGTAGGTTAGATTTTCTTTCTTGTAGGTGGTTTGCTTAACTCAGATTTCTGGAATCTTTCTATGCCTGCAAGAGGCATACATCCCCAGTCGGAGCCACTATTATTCCTGTCAAAATTTTCCATGGTTCCTAGGTTTTAATTCTGGTTTTGCATTATTTTAGGTCTCTGGTCCTTAAAACCTTGGTTTAAATTCATGAAAAACCCTAAAACCCTAAGACTCATGGTCTAGTTATAATTTTGAGTTACCTTTTAATATCACTTAAGTGACTTAAGTCATCTTTATAAGTTGATGTCGGGCGGGGCCATGTATTTTCCCTAAAGTCCTAAGCGGGGTGTGTTTAAATATTTCCTAACTCTATGTCCCCAAAATACTTAATGTTTTATCATCTTCCGAGCATGTTTCTTTTAATCCTACGGCTGGCGCATTCCCTCAATTGCAAATGTTGATGTTTATAGCTTCGATCAGATGAAATGATCTTAGCATTGAATTAAATAGACATCATTATATTATTTTATATATGCATATTAATATATATATAAATAATAATGATATTATTATATATATATATTAATATAAATATATGATTATTATGAGATAATGTTATTATATATTATATATATATATATTAATATATATATAAATAATAATGATATTATTATATATATATATATCAATATACATATTATAATTAATGAAATAAATAATATTTATATTATACCGATTGTCATTATTATTATCGGTTTAAATACCATTTGTTATTATCGGTTTAAAACAGATTTATGTTGACATTTCAAACACCGACTTGTATTATATACAAATCAACTATGTTGTAATGCGGCATGTTATAAGTATTGATCGACGGCATATGTTATATTAAGTCCGTCGATGGTTTGGACAGAACATACGTTAACATGCATTGTAATGAACAGTCACGCCTATGATAGGCGTGACTCCTTGGTGAGTCACGTCTATCATAGACGTGACTCTATTATTTTACTATGAATATAAATACAATGTTTGAACTATTTTCTTATACACACAGAATCAATACAAGTTTCATTTATGCAATTAACATAATATTGATATAAATATATTTATTATTGATATTAATA
>MU227576.1:1283112-1294650 GCA_018584345.1 Thuja plicata | reverse complement strand
TAATAATGATATTATTATATATATATTAATATACATATATGATTATTATGAGATAATGTTATTATATATTATATATATATATATATTAATATATATATAAATAATAATGATATTATTATATATATATATATATCAATATACATATTATAATTAATGAAATAAATAATATTTATATTATACCGATTGTCATTATTATTATATGTTTAAATACCATTTGTTATTATCAGTTTAAAACAGATTTATGTTGACATTTCAAACACCGACTTGTATTATATACAAATCAACTATGTTGTAATGCGGCATGTTATAAGTATTGATCGACGACATATGTTATATTAAGTCCGCCGATGGTTTGGACAGAACATACGTTAACATGCATTGTAATGAACAGTCACACCTATGATAGGCGTGACTCCTTGGTGAGTCACGTCTATCATAGACGTGACTATTATTTTACTATGAATATAAATACAATGTTTGAACTATTTTCTTATACACACAGAATCAATACAAGTTTCATTTATGCAATTAACATAATATTGATATAAATATATTTATTATTGATATTAATATATTTATATATATTTGTTATTATATTAGTAATTAATAGATTTATATATATTGTGATTAAATAGATATTATATATATTGAGATTATATATATATATATCTATTGGAATTTTGAAAAGAAAATTAAAAGTCATATATCCTAATCTAAAATCAACAGCAAAGATGAAGTTATTTATTCATCAAGGCATCACGCCACGATGCCGCGTGTCTTTTCTCAGATCATGGGGCCCACCAGTAGAGAGTTAAAGCTTAGAAAAGTTTGTTTTCATCCCACGGTGGGTGCAATGCCTTATTAAAGAGATGCAGTTGATTTAACCTTCGAGGCATTGCACCGTGTCGATGTGTGTCGAGTTGTTAGATCTTGGGGACCGTCAAAGATAAAGTTAATGGTCATGTAGTTATGAGTTGATCTTTTGGTCAACGCATTTCCTCAAACATAAAGATGAAGGTAGTTAACCATCAAGGTATTGTGCCTAATCACACGTGTTAAGTTACCAAGGATAAAGAAGGGTTAAAGGCTGATTATGTTGATTTTCATCCAATGGTGGGTGCTATACCTTAATGCAAAGATGAACGACATATAGTCATCAAGGCATTGCACTTGATCGACACATACCATTGCTGAATTCATGCATCTTGGGTTTAATGTAAAGATAAAAGGGTTACAGGTTTGTGTTGATCTATTGGTTGGTATAATGCCTTAAAGGGAAGATGCTCGACAGATAGTCATCAAGGTATTGTGCCATTTTGACACCTAGTAGTGTGGGCTAGTTGAAGCAGGAGCATCTTGGGTCATTGGCAATCCTTCTCAACCAAAAAAAGATGTTTGTTTTGTTCTTTAGTTAATTTGGAGGTTGCTCAGGAAGTACTTTGTTACTTAGTAATGCTTGTTTTGGGTTGGTCTCTGTTGCTTGGGTTTTGTTGCTCGGGCATGCTTGTTTCTGCTTCTTGGGTTCTATTTCTCAGGCATGCTTGTTCCTGTTTCTCAAGTTTCTCTTCTGACACTTAGATTTTGTTTCTTGTTGCTTGGGGTGTTCTTTGCCTGAGTCACTCTATTGTTCGGTCAACCTTTTCCCGAGATGCTTATTTTGGAGTTGGATCTGGTGGGTGACTTCTTTAGTTAATTTTGATGGCTTAATTTATTTGGGGTCTCTCATTGGGATCTGTGTGGACCTAAATTTGGGTCTCACTTATGGATTTGAGTGCCGACCTCTCTTAGTGGACTCTTGTATATATTTATTTCTATATTCTTAGTTTTATGAAATTCAAAAGAGGTAGGTAGACTAGATAGAAGATTGAAGGTTGAATTATCTGTAAGAATGTCTGTGACCTCACATGTATGAAGATCAATTTGTAATTCTTTGAATATATAGCCCAAACTAGGAAGACCTTACAACCCGACATGTAATGAGTTTGTTCAATTAATACAAAGGATCTCTGCTGTTTCTTCTCTCACTGTTGTTGTTTCTTCCGCATTGTGTTGTTGGCAAGCTAGTTTGGTATTTGGGAAAGCCCTTGGCCCCATTATCAACCCTCCTTGTGTTAGGTGGTATCAGAGCATTGGTGAGATCTAAGTTCCTTCTTGTAAGCCCTAAACCTAGTTGGTATTGTTGTGAGGTAGCATATTTCAATCTGACCTACAATTGTAGAGGGATTCAAGATGGTTCATGGGAGAGGAAATGCAAATATAGGTCTAGCTGATATGCTTAGATAAATGGATGCTAGATTGGAAGCTGTTGAGATAGCCCAGCTTAGAGGAAGACATCTTGAAGATGTTAGTGATGATGAGGTTGAAGAGGTTCAAGGTGAAGCTGCAACTGGACTTGTGATGGACTAGGAAGAAGAAAGATTCTTGAGAGCCTTGACAAGTTTCAAATCCACACCTCAATTTAATCCTCCTGAGTATAGTGGAAAGATGGATTCAGGTGAATTGATTGAATAGATAAGTGAGATGGAAAAGCATTTTGAATTTGAGAATGTAGCAGAGGATAAGAAGGTGAAGATTGCAAGTACAAAGCTGAAAGGTCATGCATCCTTATGGTGGGAACATCTACAATTGGATCGAAAGAAGAAAGGTAAAGACAAAATCAAGGTATGGGATAAGATCATAAACAAATTGAAAGGAAAGTTTCTACCTTGTGATTATCACATTAACATGATTAGGAGAATGCAAAGCTTGAAGCAAAAAGATAAATCTATGAAAGACTATACTGAGGAATTATACAGATTGGACATCAGATCTAGACATGTTAAAGATGAAGTGGAAAGAGTAGCAAGATACCTGAAAATCTTGAGAAGCTCTATACAAGATGAGATCAGTTTGGTCAATATGGAAAGCATTGAGGAGGCATATCAATTTTCCCTAAAAGATGAGGAAAATTTGAATAGAATATATGAACAAAGACAAAGAGGTAGAGGTGGTAGAATCCCTAGAGGAAGAGGTGAATCTCATGGTGAAAACAATAGATTTGAACCAGACAAGTCAATTACAAACACATCTCAAGACAAAGGAAAGACTGAATGGAAAGGTGGAATCTCATACTGAGGAAGAGGTAATTACTCCCGATGAGGTTATAGTAGAAAGGGATTCCAGGTCACTTGTTACAATTGTGGTGAATAAGGACATAAATCCTTTGAGTGTACACATGCAAGAAAGAAGGGTAGTAGTAGCAGAAATGATTTGGTACAAGAGGAGTCACCAAATGAAGTTGAGAAGGATGGAAATATCATGATCCGAAGGATACTATGGAGTGAGAAGGATAACAAGATCCGATTAGGAAAAGTTTGTTCAAGACCAGATGTAGAGTTGCAAACAAAGTTTGGAAGGTGATTGTTGATAGTGGAAGCTTGGAGAATCTGGCATCTGAGGAAATGGTTACAAAGTTACAGCTAGAAAGGATGAAACATCCAAAGCCCTATCAGATCTCATGGATCAAGGATGAGCATACATTAATGGCGAGTGAACATTTTTTTGTGAATCGAAAAATTGGAAAGTATTATGATAAGGTGTTGTGTGATATTATGCCTATAGATTGTTGTCATATTTTGTTGGGTAGACCTTGGCAATATGATAGAAATGCTATACATGATGGAAGATTGAATAGATACTGTTTGGGTTGATGGTAAGAAACAAGTTTTGTTACCTTTGGTTGAAGAATCTGCTGGTGAAATATGTACATCTGTAAAAGTTTGTCTGATGGAAGGTAGATAGTTTGTTAAATATTTGAAAATAAATGATATCTATTATGCATTGATTCCTAACAAACCGAGTAAGAATAAAAAAGATGACATTCTTGAAGAAGTTGAGAAGTTACTCACTGAGTACAAGGAGATAATTTCAGATAATGTACCTGATGGTTTGCCACCAATGAGAGATATTAGTCATTGTATGTATCTGATTCCTAGAGCTAGTTTACCAAACAAAGCACCACATTGGTTAACACTGACCGAGAATGAAGAGCTTAATCGACATGTTCATGAATTTTTGAACAAAGGTCTGATCCAAGAAAGTTTGAGTCCATGTGAAGTACTTGCGGTGTGGGCACCTAAGAAGAATGGGGAATGGAGAATGTGTACTGATTCCAAAACAATCAACAAGATCACAGTGAAGTATAGGTTTCCTATACCAAGAATGGATGCAATAATGGATTATTTGAGTGGAGAAAGATATTTACCAAAATTGATTTGAAGAGTGGATATCATCAGATCAAAATCAGAGAAGGTGATGAATGGAAGACTTCTTTCAAGACAAAGGAAGGTTTGTATGAGTGGTTGGTTATGCCTTTTGGTTTAACTAATGCACCGAGTACTTTTATGAGGTTAATGAACGAAGTTTTGAAGAAATTATTGAATAAATGTGTGATTTTATACTTGGATGATATTTTGATATTCAGTAAGACTAGAGAAGAGCATTTGATGCATATAAGGCAAGTGTTGTAGAGATTGAAAGAGGAAAAGTTGCTGATAAATCTGAAAGAGTGTTCCTTTATGAAAGAAGAGCTTGTGAATTTGGGTTTTGTAATTTAAGGTGATGGTTTGAAGATGGATCTTGAGAAGGTTGAAGCTATACTCAATTGGACTACACTTGACAATGTCAGTGAGGTAAGATCATTTCATACATTGGCAAGTTTTTACAGGAAGTTTATCAAAAATTTCAGTTCTATTTGTAATTCTATGACTGAAACAATGAGAGGAGACAAGAGATAATTAAAATGGACATATGGAGCTAATAAGAGTTTTGAGGCTTTGAAGTTGAAAGTTTCCGAATTACCTGTGTTAGCATTATCTGATTTAAATAAGGTATTTCAAGTTGAATGTGATGCAAGTGGAAGTGCAATTGGAGTTGTGTTGAATCAACAAGGTAAACCTATTGCTTTCTTTAGTGAAAATTTGAATGATACCCAAAGGAAATGTTCTATCTATGATAAAGAGTTTGATGCTATTGTTCAAGCTATGAAGAAATGGAGACATTATTTGATGCTAAATGAATTTGTGTTGTATATTGATCATAAGGATTTACAGTATTTGGGTAGTCAAAATAAGTTTAATCAGAGACATATGAAATGGGTAGAGTATTTGTAGAGTTTCACATTTGTAATTAAGCATAAAAGTGGGGTTTCTAACCAAGTTGCTGATGCATTGAGTAGAAGAAGATCTTTGTTGACCAAAATGAGAATTGAAGTTCTTGGTTTTGATGATATGAAGCATTTGTATGAAAGTGATCCTAATTTTTCAGAGCAATGGAGAGTGTGTAGAGAACCTAATACAAATCAATCAAGTAAGTATGAAGATTATTTCACTTAGGAAGATATTTTGTTCAAAGGTATTCATTTGTGTATACTGAGAGGATCAATGAGGACTAATTTGATAAAGGAGAAACATAATAGTAGATTGGATAGACATTTTGGCATTGACAAGACATTGAGTTTGCTGAAGGAAAGGTATTTTTGGCCTTAGTTGTATAAGGATGTTCAGAAGTTTGTGAAAAGTTGTGGAGTTTGTCAAGTTGCAAAAGGAGTAAGTCAGAATACTGGTTTGTGTACACCAATCACTGTTCCTGAGAAACCTTGGAGTGATATCATCATGGATTCTGTTCTTGGCTTAACTAGGATAACAAGAGGTAATGATTCCATATTTTTTGTTGTGGATAATTTTTCTAAGATGACACATTTCATACCATGTAAGAAAACATCAGATGCAGTATATATAGCAGATCTTTTCTTTAAGGAGATTGTTAGATTGCATGGATTATCGAAGAGTATCATCTCTGACCGAGATAGTAAGTTTGTTAGCTATTTTTGGAGAATACTCTAGAAGAAGTTGGATACTAAGTTGAAGTTTAGTTCTACATTTCATCCACAGACTGATGGACAAACAGAGGTTGTAAACCAAAGTTTGGGTAATATGTTGAGATGCCTAGTTGGAGACACACCAAGTAATTAGGATTTGATGTTGGTACAAGCAGAGTTTGCATACAATATTGGAAAGTAATCAATTTTGTGTAAATGTGATTTAATTTTTGGTTTTCATTTATGGAAACACATCTGGGTTTTAGACTGATTCTAGAAAAGATAAGTTTTGATGATTCAAAAATTGACTAAGTGTAGAAGTAGAGATACAAAAGTGTTTTGGATGCCGAAGATTGAGATCGATGATTTAGGGAAAGCAATCTTAGAGGAAGATAGTATGGGGTATGTATGACCTCCACCTAAGATCAGTTTAGTTTTGGTTGAGTCTACGGTGAGTTAGAAAAAATTGAACATAGATAGACATCAACAAAACAATGAAATAGAGCAGTTTGACAATAGCAAAGATTGAGGGAGTATGAATTGGACTCCAGATAATCGAAGTTTTATTTTGGTTATTGATAACCTCCATATTGACTATGCAAGAGTGCCAACTATGCATTTAGTATTTACTATATTAAATGTATTTTGTATTGAAGGCCGACTTAGTAATATTTGTAATATTCATATTGAGAGCTGACTTTGTAAAGTTTTGAGATATATATGTAAGATCATTTTGATAAAGATAGATGTTGAAATTTTGGTAAGTGGTTAGTGGACAATTGGATGAGTTTTTGAGCGAATAGCAGAGCAGAGAATGATAGAGATCATTGAATAACATTAATGGAACTATCTAAGCACCAATGTTGCTTGTTTTTGTTCATGACTGAGAACAATTTGTAACCTGAATTATATTGTAAGAGCTGTAAGCTCAGTTGGCCCCTAACAAGGTGTTGTGAACCTTTAACATGGTTGCTATTCCTTTAACAAGGAAATGTACTATGTAATATTCATCTCCTAACAGGGTTAGGTCTCCTTATAGGGACAATATACTTTAGTACATGCTTGTGGGTACCATCCCTACTAGGGTTTTCCCTTGGCTAGGGTTTCCTCAAAAAAAATATACGGTGTTGTGAGTACTATGTCATTTTCTTATGTTCTTTTCTTTACTGCAAGTTTATGGTTAATATATAAATGATTGAAGAATTTAATTAAGTTCTATAATAGTGATTCAACCCCCTCTTAGTATTATCCAATCATAACAATTGGTATCAGAGATTTTGGCCCTTGGAGAGAAAGTCTAACAGCTTGAGGGAGATGAGAATGGATTTGAACAATTTGCAAGAAAACTTTGATGCTGCACTTGAAGACCTTGATAAATCAAAAGAAGAGAATGGAGAGTTGAGATTCAACATGCGAAGAGATGAGAAATTCATAAAGAAACTCAAAGATCAACTTGAGCTTTCCAGAAATCAAAGACAAGATCTCATGGTTCAGATAAAAGAAGATTTAGATGAAGACAGTTCAGATCAGGTGAAGCAACTAAAAGAAGAGAATGAAACTCTGAAACTTGAAAACGAGACTATGGCTAAAGAAATATAGGTACAAAAGTATGCTAAGAAGAAAGTTGAAGAAGCTTTAAATAGTGCATTAGATCAAATGAAGAATGAGGCTGACAACTACAAGAACAAGTATCTGGAAATGGAAAAATACAATCAGATTATAAAAGGTGAACTTGTTGAAGCAAAGAAACACATTGAGAAACTTCACACCAGCAGTGATTTGATTGATGAACAAAGAGACAAATAGAAACCTAAAGGTTATATGACTGGTATTGGCTTCAATGAAGCTGAATGTTCAAAGAATTAGGAAGAGAAATCAAATGAGAAGATAGATGTTGAGAAACCTTCTATTGAAGAACCTAAAGAGAAGATTAGACCTTTCAGAGGTAGATGCTTTGGCTACAACAGATTTGGACACATGAAGAGAGACTGTAGAGGTAATGACCCTTTTAGAAATTTTTTTTGTTATTGTTTTAACTGTAATGGATATGGGTACAAGAAAGGAGAATGCAGAAAACCTAATCAATTAGGATATATACAAGACAATGGAAGAGAATCTACAGTGAAACCTACATGCTACAAATGTAATAAGATTGGACACATTGCAAAGTATTGCAAGATAAAAGTTGACTAGGAAAGAAGACCTCCTATATGTTACAAATGCAATAATCCAAGATATATAGCAAAATTTTGTAGGTATAATAGATCAGAAAATAGAAGAGTACCACCTCCTATGAATTCACAAAAGAATGGAAATGATATTGGTAAGAGTGTTGCAGATTTGAAAGTTGTTTTAAAAAGGCCGAAGATAGAAACAATGGTAAGATATGGAAGATCAAAGAAACAAGTGAGACATCAGTTCAGGGAGAGTTAGTAGAGGCTACTGGATCTTCACCTGATGGTAGCAAGACAAAATTGACCTAATTGGCTGATCATGTCCGTAGGGGGAGCATTGGATATAGACATCAGAATATATCCTGCCCTGAAATTTGTGGATTGAGCTTGTGCAAGCTTGGGTATAAGCTTGGCTGACATCATGAAGTATACATCTCAGAGCGCAACATCAGCCGTCACATATTTTTTTTTTACGAGATCTAACAACCGACTGGAAATTTTTAAGTGAAAGTAAAATTCATAACTTAAAATTATATAAAGCACCACTTGATGACCTATCTCTTTACCATTTGATGAAGATCGAGCTAAGGAAATTAGAGAGTAGAGAATTTTAGATTATTCTACATTGGCTGTGCGTGATCGATTGACGGATAAACTTAGAATTCAGTGAAATAAAGGTATTTACATCATCTAGCCATGGATGCACCTATTATTTTTGATGTTACAGATCAACCTAGGTATACTTTTAAGAAACATCCATTCAAATCATGTGAAGAGGATCCAGAGGGAGCATTTTACTAAACCTTGTATGGCGTGTTACACATAGAAGATATTAGGGCTTACATACATTGCAAATATGACATACTGGGAATTGATGATATATCAACTAAGATGGAGTATATGACTGATAATGGAGTCATGAGAGAAGAATACAAACAAATTAATCAACTGGGCATAATGAAAATTATGGATTTATGCGAATTCGCTGAAGATGAATGGTTCAAAATACTGTTAAGTAGGGTTCATAATCAGTTTATTTGGATTGGTGATCAACCTGTTAAGATTTTTAGTGACCTAATCCATGAAATCAATGAATTGGACAATAACAGAGTCATCCCTATTGCGGAGAAACATGTGAAGAAAGAGGCTAAAACCCTAACTCATTCTAAATGGGACAGATAGGCAATGACAGTAAACAACATCTTTTAGCAAGATGTAAGATTGATTGCGATGATACTTGGGTACAAGTTCTACTATAGTAGTAGACCTAACTCAATATTTGTTGGGGTAATTATGATGGCATGGAGAATGGTGAACGAAAATGTACAGTATAACCTATACGAAGTTCTGGCACAATAATTCCTTGGGAATGTGAAGCTAGTGAAGAAGGATAGAATGAAAACCTTCAGATTTGGTTCATTACTAATGCATATGTTCATTCATATGGAGCACAAGTTTCTTGGCTTACATCCTAGTGGTTGGAAATATGGAGTACCTACTGGCATATTGATTTCACAGAGCTACAAGAGACAAAATGCTACTTGGGTTGATAGTGAACTATTTGGTATGATCAAGATACTACAGAGGCAGATGAAGACAAGATACATAATACATGAAGACATTATTGAGAAATACAAAGATACAATCTATTTCATAGTTAAAACTGATTGTGTGTGCTTTGAAGTAGTCATACCTAGGAAGAAATGGTGTTATCCCATGGGTTATGAAGTAAGTTCTGAAGTACTTACTATGCAAGTATAGAATGTCCTTGCATCAGAGATTGATACAACAAAGGAAAGATGGGGAACTTATGAGGAAAAGTCAGCAAAAGTAAGAGAAGAATAGACTAGAGGTCTGAGGAAGAGAAAGAATGAAAATCTTGTACATGAATGCGGAGTTAAAGCTGGATTGACAGAAGAGGAACTTAAAGAAGTTAAAAAGAAGATGATAGAAAGGTCACTTGGACCAGAAAGTGGAAGTACTACAACCCCTCCCACTCCTGAGGTAATTATGGTAGACAGTCAACCTCCTCCTCAACAAAAAACATCACAAGCTAAAACTATCAATTCTAGAGTTACAAGATCAAGCATGGATACATCACCTAAAGAACAAAGCACAACAGGAGAAGAGAAGAAAGTAGAAAAACACATTTGAAAACCTGACCTGAAGATGCTAGAAAAGAGAGCATTAGAACAAGGCAAATTGGTCGCAATTGATAAATACTATAACAGGTATGAAGAAGTGGACAAACTTAAAATTGAGGACATTGTGATACAAAACTTACTTTCAAAAAGACACTGTTAGAAATTGAAGGAAGCATACCCATAGACCTATATGGAAGATTGGAGATAAGAAAACATGTTGCGAAAATTGAAGATGATACAATCAAAAACCAAGAAATTGATAACATGCTGCCTGTGATATCAGTTCAAGAAAGGGATAGAATATACAAGGAACTAAAACCTCTACTAAGGACCAAGGTCAGATTATTGAATATCATGGTGAGGAAATATGATGAAGGCACTATGGAAACTTAGAAGGCACTGGAGAAAATTCTAATGAGTACTACTTCTAACAAGCCCTCACCTCCTAAGACCACTTCACCCACAAAATTGGGAATGTATGAGAAATAAAAGGCAACAAAGAAATCTACTGAGAAGAGTGAAGTAGATCCACCACCAGATTTCTATGTTTTTGGTGTCGCATTAACTCTTGACACCTCTCAAGATGAAAATGACCCTTTTTTAGGGAACATGTATACTTCTGTGGCAGATGAGGCTGAACAAAAGAAGGAAGAGGAACAAAAAAAGGAAGAGGATCAGAAGAAGGAAGCAGAGCAGAAGGAAGGAGAAAAGAAGATAGATCAGAAAGAGGATGAAAAGAAAGAGGTATACACATCATCCATTTCATTGTTGGCAAGCAGTGATGTAAATGTTGACAACATGGATGAAGTAGAATTAGTAAAATTGGCATTTACTGCTTTGAAAAAAGCAAAGAAAAGATCAGAATAGAAAGGAGACAAGAAGGAAAAGGTAATCACAAGAGAAATTGATACTATAAAAAAATTTCTTCCTGTACCCCTTGTTTTTAAGAATAAAGATGACATTGAAAATCTGAGAATCACACTTGATGAATTTGATGGACACTATGAGAACTTATTGAAGATAGCAGAGGAAAAAGAAGAGAAGACATACTTAGAGAAGAAGCTAACAACAGTCTGCAAATCTATCACATGGGATTTAGGCATTGTGAAAGCTTTCTTGACAAATGCAAGGAACTGCATTGGACATGGGAGAAAACTGTTTAGCTATTGCATGAATCCACTAAGGCATGTCCAGAATGTAGAAGACATTATTGCCAAAGAGAGGGCAACTATGAACAGTATGATGGATGGTTGTGAAACATCTTCACAATCCACAATAGAGTTAGAAAAAGAAGTCACAAGGATTTTGGCTAAACTCAGTGTATTAGATAATGAGAAAGGGAGAGTATTGACAAGATTCAATT
>MU227576.1:1270011-1282961 GCA_018584345.1 Thuja plicata | reverse complement strand
CATTTGCACTGAATGGCTTAATTCACATTAGCCAAATTTTGTTCAAAACATGGACTGCAGAAGTGAAGATCTTGGAAGATTCCTTTTAGGATATTTTGAAATTGGTGAGCAAGAACTAAAACCTATTATTGTATATGCACCTTTGTCATTGTTGTCAAAGGGGGAGAAGATAAGAAAAAATATATAGATACATATATAATAAAAAAATTATATAGGAGAAGAAAAGAAAAGAGAAAAGGAAAAAGAAAAGAAAATTATAAAGGAGACAGATTTGTTGGAACACTTATTCATTTTTTTGTTAAGTGTTGCCATCAATGCCAAAGGGAGATATTGTTGGAAAGTAATCAATTTTGTGTAAATGTGATTTAATTTTTGATTTTCATTTATGGAAACACATCTGGGTTTCAGACGAATTCCAAAAAAGATAAGTTTTGATGATTCAGAAATCGACTAAGTGTAGAAGCAGAGATACATAAGTGTTTTGGATGTCGAAGATTGAGATCGATGATCTAGGAAAAGCAAGATTAGAGGAAGATAGTATGGGGTATGTATGACCTCCACCTAAGATTGATTTAGTTTTGGTTGAGTCTAGAGTGAGTTAGACATAATTGAAGATAGACAGACTGCAGCAGAACATCAAAACAAAGCAGTTTGATAGTAGAAAATATTGAGGGAGTATGACTTGGACTCCAGACAATCGAAGTTGTATTTTGGTTGTTGATAAAATTCATATTAACTATGCAAGAGTGCCAATTATGCATTTAATATTTACTATATTAAATGTATTTTGTATTGAAGGCCGACTTAGTAATATTAGTAATATTCATATTGAGAGCCAACTTTGTAAAGTTGTGAGATATATATGTAAGATCTTTTTGATAAAGATAGATGTTGAAATGTTGGTAAGTGGTTAGTGGACAGTTGGATGAGTTTTTGAGCGAATATTAGAGAAGAGAATGATAGAGATCATTGAAGAACATTAAAGGAACTACCTAAGCACCACTATTGCTTGTTTTTGTTCATGACTGAGAACACTTTGTAACTTGAATTATATTGTAAGAGCTGTAAGCTCAGTTGGCCCCTAACAAGGTGTTGTGAACCTTTAACAAGGTTTTTATTCCTTTAACAAGGAAATGTACTATGTAATATTCATCTACTAACAGGGCTAGGTCTCCTTATAGGGATAGTATACTTTAATACATTCTTGTGGGTACCATCCCCACCGGGGTTTTCCCTTGGCCAGGGTTTCCTCAAAAACAAAATATGGTGTTATGAGTACTATGTCATTTTCTTTACTGCAAGTTTATGGTTAATATATAAATGGTTGAAGAATTTAATTAAGTGCTATAATACTAATTCACCCCCCCCTCAGTATTATCCAATCCTAACATACAACAGTTCAATAAATAGAAGTACTATAAAGACACCTTTTGAGATTGTTCATGACACACAACCAAGAGGTATATCAAATTTGAGAGATATTATTGGAGAAGAGAAAAGAAGTGTTGAAGCAGAGGAATTTGCTGAGTTCATGAAAAAATTACATGAAGATGTAAAAAAGAAGCTGGAGAAAAGAAATCAAAAATACAAAGATAGTGCAGACAGATCAAGAAGACATTAAACATTTGAAATTGGTGATGCAGTAATGGTTCATTTGAAGAAAGGAAGATTTCCTATTGGAACATATGGTAAATTGAAGATGAATAAATTTGGTCCTTGTAGAATACTGAGAAGATTTGATAGTGGAAATGCTTATGAATTTGAATTTCCTAATGACATGGATATATCACCTATATTAAATATTTCATACTTGTATGAATATCATGAACCTCATGAAGAAGTGACAGTACCAAGTGATTATCCTAAGAAGCAGATAGAAGAAGTTGCAAATATTTTGAAATAGAGAATTGGCAGAAGTACAAGAGGAAAGGAATATATGGAGTATCTGGTAAAATGGAAGAACAGACCGATTGAGGACTCATCTTGAATTTATCAATCTAAGTTGGATTCATTTCAGGTTGGATCTGATACATGATTCAAAGAATCATTTCTTGTAACCCCAGGTGTCTGATGCAAGTGCATCTTGGGTCATTGGCAATCTAGCTCAACCAAAAAAGGTGTTTTTTCTATTCTTTAGTTAATTTGGAGGCTACTCAGGAAGTACTCTATTACTTAGGCTCTGTTGCTTGGTAATTCTTGTTTCGGGTTGGTTTCTGCTACTCGGGTTTTGTTGCTTGGGCATGCTTGTTTCTGCTACTCAAGTTCTGTTGTTCAGGCATGCTTGTTCCTATTGCTTGGGTTTGTCTTCTAACACTCATGTTTTGTTTCTTGTTGCTCGGGGTGTTCTTTTACCAATTCACTCTATTGCTCTGTCAACCTTTTCCCGAGATGCTTATTTTGGAGTTGGATCTGGTGGGCGACCACTTGAGTTAATTTTGATGGCTTAATTGAAATGGGGTCTCTCATTGGGATCTATGTGGACCTAAATCTGGGTCTCACTTATGGATTTGAGCATCGACCTCTCTTGGTGGACTCTTGTATATATTTGTTTCTATGCTCTTAGTTTTAGGTAGTTCAAAAGAGGTAGGTAGACTGGATAGAAGATTGAAGGTTGAATTATCTATAAGAAGGTCTGTGACCTCACATGTATGAAGATTAATTTGTAATTCTTTGAATATATGGCCCAAACCAAGAAGGCCTTACAATCTGACATGTAATGAGTTTGTTCAATTAATACAAAGGATCTCTGTTGTTTCTTCTCTCACTATTGTTTTTGCTTCCGCATTGTGTTGTTGGAAAGTTGGTTTGGTATTTGGGAGAGCCCTTGGACCCTCTAACAACCCTCCTTGCGTCACTAGCCAAGAAAAGAGTGAAGATGGGACCAAAGGTTTCCAGGTGGCACGTTGTCGTGAGCTCACTCAGGATTGAGGTAGTCAATTAGTTAACTGACAAGTGTGTGACTGGAGGTTGTCGCGCAGTCACTATGGTTAATGAAGGTAACAGTCAATGTTGGCGAGTGTGCGACTAACCATTGGTAGTTGGTGTCACATACTTACGCAGGTTAGTGGAAGTTGGAGAAAAGGGTTGTGAGTGTGCGATCATATTGGGTGGATCTAGTTGGTGTTCTAATACTAATGTGATAGACCCAAAAAGAAGGATTTAGTCAAATGTGCCAATATCTACTAGATTCATACTATTTTCTATAGGATTTTCAATATGTTCTTATTTGATGCCTCTGCCTGATAATTTCCCTAAGGATAGTAGATTGAAAATAAGTGTTTTTTGATGTGAAAATTCTCACACAGTTCATCTACATCCTTATTCTTGAATTTTTTACCACTGTCAATGATGATAGAAAAGGGAATACCATATCTGCATATGATGTAGTTCAGGATGAATATGGATATTTTCTTACTGATAGCAGTGACAAGTGGTACACACTCAACTCTTTTAGTAAAATATTTTGTTATCATGACAATGAACTTGTGTCTATTGGATGATGGAGGATAAATCATACCTATCATATCAAATCCCCACTGGTAGAAGGTTCAAGGGATAGTAAAAGGTTGCAAGTCTTGAGTAGGTACATGAATAAGGTTCCTATGAACTCAGCATTTTTGGCATCATTTAACAAACTGATAGGAATCCTTCACCATATTCGATGATGTGCAATGGGATCCTTCTTTTGAGAGTCAGTCTGAATCTTCTCTAAGGTCTCTCTCCTAGACCTCCTAGGGTACTCTTAAACCCTAATTTGAAGTAAGTCACTAATAAATTCACCTCTTTCTCAAGACCTAGTTCCCATCAACAAGTTAGTCTTCCATACTCACTGAACCTACAAGGGTAGATTCATTCTGGATAAACCAACTCATTCAGACAATGCACCCACAACATCTTTCTCTTTTTCTTCCCCTATCTAGACTATTACCAAGCTCGCCTAGGGTAAGACCTCAAAAATAATGACTAACACTTCTCCTACCAAAAAGAAAACTATGTACAGGGGCTCCTCTCGAATTGCATCCAGGCACATGGTTCTCACCATGGATTCAAGAACCTCGAGGATTCATTCAGTATTTACAACCCAAAATAGGCCAGAAACTCACAACTTGCGAAATGAAATCAAAAGATTAATCTTCTTGCACATAGAGTAAACAACAATACTTGAAACAACTAAACACATGATCTGCAACTTTTCATTAACTGGAAGCAAAGAAATAATAAATCCAACTCTCGAACCTCTTCTCAAACCTCTCTAACATTTTTTTTTTCAAAATGAGGGCTTGGGAGATCTTAAATAATATTCCCATAATTAGAATAGTCTTAACTACCCACTCAAGTTGAAAGCATCTTTTTAGGAACCGTTACAACTGACCATATTGTCCACTTACGACAAAAGATTCTTTTCCTGGGTCGTTGTAACTGAATGTGCCAAGCAAAAACAATACATGTTGAGCAACATCAGTACATGCCGAGAAACATTAGTACATGCCAAGAAACAACAATACATGATGAGAAACTTATCTAAGTTTCCTAATGCCTTGGTTAGATTTCCAGAGGCTTACAACCTAACTCTGCAACACATAATTAAACTAAAAACATACATATAAGCAACTAGGGTTTCTATTCACCTATTTGACCCAGTTTTCACTTACTCATTACAAGAGTGAATGAAATAACACCTTACAAACCACTTAAACAAATCCAAAATTTTCCTAAGGGCCTTTAACCCTAAGTGCTCCTGCACCATACTCCCCCAAATAAGATTAATCAACTTCTAGGTGATTGGATCAAGTCAAGGTTGATGCCTAACTTCATGAACTTGGTCTCCTACACCCATGTAGCCTCTGAATCAGCTTGTCCTTGTCATTTGAATCTTGAATTTAGAATCTTCTCTGTCTTTAGATTTACATTAACTAGAAGTTTTAGTGCTTTGAGCTCCTCTGTATCTGTTGAAAGATAAGAATTGGTCCTTTGTAGGACACAAGATCTACTACATTAAAAACTAGAGATAGCCCTATATCAGTAGGAAGGTCAACTTTGTAAGCGTTAGACCCATATTTTTCCATAATTTTACAAAGGCCTATCTTTCCCATCTGAAGCTTACTTGGGACACCTTTTTGCAGTCTTTCTTTGTTTAGGTGCACTATGACCAAATCTCCAATTTGGAACTAAACATATATTTTCCTTTCATCTACCTTTTTCTTGCTGTGAGTTGTACTCTCCACTAATATCTTCTTCACAGTATCATGGACTTCTTTCATGTATTGAGAAAAATCTTCATCATAACCACTCTTCCTTGTATTGTTTCCAAGATCCTTGAGTTCACATATACCCCTGGGATGAATCCCATACACTACTTCAAAAGGGCTCTTTTGAGTGGATCTATTGATAGTATCATTATAGGCAAATTCTTTTTGAGCAAGTAATTAATCCCATGATTTTCCATATTCTTTTGTGAGGAATCTCAAAATATTTCCTAATCTTTTGTTCACCACCTCATTCTGACCATCAGTTTGTGGATGATATGTTGAGCTAAAGGAAATATTTGTACCAAGCTTCTGCCATAAGGTTTTCCAAAAATGACTCATAAACTTAGAGTCCCTGTCTGATAAAATACTTAAGGGTAATCCATGTATCCTTACCGCTTCTCTAAATAATAGATTTTCTATATAACATGCATCATGTGTGGTTTTCCATGGCACAAAGTGAGCCATCTTGCTAAACCTATCCACAATCACAAAAATATTGTCCATTCCCAGCTTAGTCTTAGGAAGTCCAACCACAAAACCCATACTAAGGCACTCCCAAGGTCTATTTGGGATTGGAAGGGGTTGATACAATCCTATATTGGATGAAGTCCCCTTAGCCTTTTGACAGTCTATACAAATCTCTACATACTTCTAGACATACCTACTCATGTTTGTCCAACAATAGTACCTCTGCACTAACTCTAATTTTTTATGCACGCCAAAATTTCCAATTAATGAACCATTATGCTTCTCTTGCACCAAATTCTCCCTCATTGAACCTCTCAGTAAAAAGAGTTTTCCTCCTTTAAAAAAAAGACATCCTTGTAGGGTAAACCCAAAATACTCACTATGAAAGTGGTTTTGAAAATATTGACATACCTTATAGGCTACTGAGAAATCCTCATCTGCTAAATACAAATCCTTGAAGCTTTCTATGCCAATGCTTCTTAACTGGACTTCTTGTGTTGTGAGAAACCTTCTACTCAATGCATCTGCTACCTTATTCTGAACTCCATTCTTTCACTTCATGGTGAAGGTATAGGCTTGGATATACTCCACCCACTTCATATGCTTATGGCTTAGTTTATCCTATGAATTCAGAAAAATTAAAGCTTGATTGTCAGTAAATACTAAAAATTATTTAGGAAGGAGATAATGTCTCCACTTCCATAGTGCTTGCACCAATGCATATAGTTCTAAATCATATGATGAGTGCTTCTTCTTTGCATCACTGAGTTTTTCACTATGAGAAGCTACTAGCTTTCCCTCTTGACTCAAAACTACACCTATGGTAACATTACTAGCATCACATTCCACAGTAAACAACTTGTCAAAACTGGGAAGTGTCAATATAGGTTGGGTTGATATTCTTCTCTTCAAATTATCAAATCCCTGTTTAGCCTGCTCATTCCATTGGAATTTGGCTTTCATGCCTCCTTTTATGGTATCCAAAACAGGTGCGCTGATTTCACTAAACTATCTGATAAACTTCCTAGAGAACTATGCTAAACCATGCAAGCTTCTTACTTCTGTAGCTGACTTAGGTGTAGGCCAATTCAAGATTTCTTTCACCTTTCTTGTATCCATCTTAAAGTTACCCTCTTCTATAAAAAAACCCAAGTATACCAACTCTTGTTTCATGAATTCACTCTTCTCTAAGTTGATTGTCAACTTATCCTCATGCAGTCTCTGCATTACCATTTGCAGATGTCTAAGATGATCCTCCTTGGTTTTACTAAAAACTAAAATGTCATCTAAGTACACCACAACCCATTTTCCAATGAAGTCCTTCAACACTTCATTCATTAATCTCATAAATTTTCTTGGGGCATTGGAAAACCCAAAAGGCATAACAAGCCACTCATAGAGTCCCTCGATAGTCTGAAAATATGTTTTCTACTCATCTCCACCTTTTATTCTTATCTGATGATACCCACTCTTAAGATATATTTTAGAGAAATACTTAGCTCCACCTGGACAATCCATTAAATCTTCTATCCTAGGTATTGGGAACCTATACCAGATATTAATTCTATTTATGGCCCTGGAATCTGTACACAACCTCCAAGTACCACCCTTCTTTGGGTTAGGACAGTGGGAACAACACATGGACTTATGCTCTTTCTCATCAACCCTTGGTCAAGTAACTCTTGAATTTGGCTAGCACTTTCTGCATTATGTTGTGGGTTCATTTTATAAGTAGCTTTGTTTGGAAGTGAGACTCGTGGGATGAATTCAATCCGATGACTAATAGACCTCTCAGGTGGTAGGTTAGCTGGTTGACCATCACTAACTATGGCTTGGTATTGAGTTAACATCTCTTTGATTTCTAAAGGTAACTCTTCCTTCTTGTTTCTCTTTTCATTCTTTGGCTTCAGAACCAAAGCAAAGCCCACTCCATCTTCTTCCTCTAGTATCTTCAAAAATTAATTTTCTCCTACCAATAGTATGTTAGGACCCCCTTTCTTCACTTCACCTTCTTCCAAGATTGTCTGTAGCTTGAAAGTCACTCCATCTTTCTTAAAGGAATAGGATTTCTTAGCTCCATCATGCACTGCGACTCTGTCAAATTGCAAAGGTCTACCCAATCATAGATGAGAAGAATCCATGGGAAAGACATCACACAAAACTCAGTCCTTATACCTCCCTATGGAAAAATCCACCAAAGCTTGCTCATTGACCAGTACATGTTGATCTTTGTTCAACCATGTAACTATGTAAGGGTTAGTATGAGGAAACTTCTTCAATTTCAACTTTTCTGTAGCTTCTATAGAAAATATGTTATCAGTAGAACAAGAATCTATGATAACTTTGCAAACCTTACCTAGTACCTTGCATTTGACTCAAAAAAGAGATCTTCTTTGGCTTGGATCTTCTTTGATGGGCTCTTTGAGGAGTGCTCTATGAATTATCAAATTCTCCCCTATCTCAGAATCTAGGGAGACTTATGTTGACTTCTTCTAGAAGAATATTCTTGCACATAATTGATTATTTTCTCTCCTCTTGTGATGTAGAACCCTTCTCAGGACACCTAAAGGCAAGTTTCCCAAACTATTGATAGTTATAGCACTTCATTGAAGAGAAATAAGATTTTCTTCCCTAGTTATTGGTTCTTCCTCTTGAACTATTATTTGAACCTCTTCCTTAGTTACAACCACCTCTTGTGTTACTAGATTCTCCTTGATTCTTAGTGAGTTTGGACTCACTTTGATTTCTAGCTTCAAAGTTCCTTCCACCAAATCCTCCTCTGTGACTTCTATTGTCTCTTCCTCTTCATCTACTAGTTGAATCTTGTTTCTTTTTTAACTTCTCTTCCACTTTGAGAGCTAGCTGACAAAATTGATGTACTGTCTTGGGACTAAAGAGATCGATTTCCTCTTGGATATTCCACTTGTGACCATTCAGATACCTAGCCACTTTTAGGCTTTCCTTTTCCATTAAATGTGATATTAAGCATAACTTGTGAAACTCTTCTATATAGGTACTGACCTCTAAGTCTTTCTGTCTTAGATTATGTCTCTTCTTGTGCAACTGCACTTCATAATCATCAGGATGATAATTTTCTCTCATTTTAGCCACCATACCCTTCCAACTGGTTATAGGATTCTTTCCTTCTTTGGTCCTTTCATCTTGGACAAACTTCCACCAAGTGAGAGCAGTCCCTCTCAATCTTGTCATAGCTATTCTAACCTTCTGAGTTTCAGTTACATTATCATAGTCAAAGTGATTTTCAAGACCTTCTATCCACTCCATGACAACTTCTAGTTCCATCTTGCCACTAAATAGAGGCACGCCTTCCAAGGACATACCACTCATTTTGTTTAACACTTTCAAGAATGACTCTTCTTGAAGCACATGGTCTAGCTCTAGTATTATGTCTTCCTCAGCCACTAACTTACCCTTTCCTTCATTTTCCCTCATCATTTCATTGACTGCTACAGTCCTAAGCTACACTTCTTCTAACTTAGTTGGCATTTGAACTAATTGTTCCTTTAGGAGTCTATTCTCTTCTTTATGCTCTTCTACGTCCTTTGCCAACTCAACATAGGACACCATTTTGAATGAATCTACAGAATATTTTGAAGATAACACCCAAACAACACAAGCCCAATATTTTAGGCTTTGATACCAATCTGATGTGGAATGGGATCCTTCTTTCAAGAGTCATCCTGACTCTTCTCTAAGGTATCTCTCCTAGACCTCCTAGGGTAATCTCAAACCCTAATCTAAAGTAACTAAGAACTTCACCTCTTTCTCAAGACCCAACTCCCATCAACAAGTTATTCTTCCATACTCACTGAACCTACAAGGGTAGATTCAATCTGGCTGAACCAACTCATTCAGCCAATGCACTCACTCAATTTCTTCCCCCATCCAGACTATTTCCAAGCTCGCCTTGGGTAAGAGCTCAAAAATCATGACTATCAGTTCTCCTACCAAAAAGAAAACTATATACAAGGGCTCCTCTCAAATTCCATCTAGGCACATGGTTCTCACCATGGATTCAAGAACCTCGAGGAGTGATACAGTATTTACAACCCAGAATGGGATAGAAACTCACAACTTGCAAAATGAAAAACAAAAAGATTAATCTTCTTGCACACAGAGTAAACAACAATACTTGAAACAACTAAACACATGATGTGCAACTTTTCATTAACTAGAAATAAAGAAAACCATACATCCAACTCTTGAACCTCTTCTCGAACTTCTTTTTGAACCTCTCTAACCTTTTTTTTCAAAATGAGGGCTTGGGAGATCTTAAATAATCTTCCCATCATTAGAATAGTCTTAAATGCCTACTCAATTCAAAATCATCTTTTCAGGATCTGTTACGACTGACCATATTGTCCACTTACGATAAAGGACACTTTTCCTGGGCCATTGTAACTGGATGTTTCAAGAAACAACAGTACATGCCGAGAAAAATTAGTACATGCTGAGCATCAATACATTTAAAGCAACAAAAATACATGTCGAGCAACTTATCTAAGGTTCCTAATGCCTTGGTTATATTTCTAGAGGCTTACAACCTAACTCTGCAACACACAATTAAACTAAAAACATATATCGAAGAAACTAGGGTGTCTATTCACCAATTTGACCCATTTTTCACTTGTTCATTAAAAGAGTGAATGAAAAAACACCTTACAAACCACTTAAACAAATCCAAAATTTTCCTAAGGGCCTTTAACCCTAAGTGTTCCTGTACCATTCAGCCAGTAATACCTAATTCACAAGAGTTTCTTAGAAAGAGTTAAACCACTTGAATGTGTACCACAAGTACATTTGTGAAACTATTTCAAGGCATTTTCCAATTATTCACACTCAAGGCATCTAAGTTAATCTCTTTCAAGACCTCAAGTCAACAATTAAGGTGTAACAAGAGACTTCGCAAATGAAATTACATTTTTGGTTTCCAGATAGGTCTGGAGGTAGGGTATAGTCTTTAGATAAGAATAAATTTGTCCATATCAGGAAGAACCAAGACCCACAAATAGGAAATTGACTTGGGAATATAGGGTATCATGTGCAAGGTTAACCAATTCTTCCACCATGAACTCATACCAAGCTTGGTGATCAGGAAGTTGTAAGAGTGAAGCTAAGATCACCATTGCATCTGCTGCCTTATTTTCTATTTGAGGGATCTACTCAAATGTGATATGAAGAAAATAATTTTTGAATTCATCTACCATCTTCTTGTAAGGTATTAACATGCCATATTTTTTCTGATAATCATCATTGATTTGATTAATAACCAGCTAAGAGTCTCTATAAACTTTAAGTTCAGTGATATTCCACTCTAGAGCCATTTTTGAGCTTGTAAGATTTACGAATGGTATATTCTTGAGGAGTGATGAATAAGATTATTTCCCCCAATCCATGCTGATAATATGATCCATTAAAACATAATTACCATGATTGCACTGTGATGGTGAGAATATCTGCATCTGGAAACTCAATATGTAATGGCCTTTCCTCTTGTATTGGTGTCTTAGCTAGTTGATTTGCAATTACCTGTCCTTTTATGGATTTTCTATCAACACATTCGATGTCAAATTCACTTAGTATCATGACACATTTTTCTAATCTTCTTGTGAGAGTTGCTTTGCTAAAAATATATTTCAGTGGATCTATCTTTTCTATCAACTTAATGGTATATGCCAACATGTAATGTCTTAGCTTTTGGGATGCACTGCTAGACAATCTCTTTCAATGAATGTGTAATTTAGCTCATATTTCACCAATGTTTGACTAATGTAGTAGGTGGCTCTTTCCTTTCCTTTAGAATCTTGTTGTGCCAGAAGAATTCCTAATGATTTTTTCATGGCTAAGATGTATACCAATAGTGGCTTGCCTTCTATTGGGACCATCAAGATAGGTGAACTCATGAGATATTATTTTAATAGGTTGAAAGCTTCATCATATTTCTCATCCCATCTGAAAGAAGTATCCTTATGTAACAATTGAGTGATGAATGACACTTTTCTGCTAAGTGGGAAATCAATCTTTAGATGGATAAAAATTTTCCTTGTAAGGATCTAAGCTAGTTGATGTTCCTAGGAAATTCCATTTCCATGATATCCTATAATATTGTTGGATCCACTTCATTTACTCATGCTGAAAATATGCATCCTAAGAGATTTCTTGAAGAAACACCAAATGCACATTTCTTTGGACTTGGTTGAACCGTGAATTTCTCTAAGTGCTTGAATATTTTGTCTAGAATGTTAAGGTGTTCTTCCCTATTGAATTATTCTACTAACACTAGTAAATTTGACTTCAAATTTTGATGAAAAGTGGTCGAAACTTTGACAGTAATTGGTCAAATTCACGACCAAATATTTCGTCATTTTTTTTTGTCAAATTTTCGATGATTTTATTATTGGTCGCAATTTCGACCAAAATAGAGGTCAAAATTTTGACTATATCTCTTGTTTAATATGACAAGAATCGCCGTGAAAATCATTAATGCAATGGTCAAAATTTTGACCAATCTTTGGTAGAAACGAAGGGTGGCATTGGTCAAAATTTTGACCATTTCATTGGTGGAAAGCATAGCAATCCCGTCGAAATCTTTACTGCAATGGTCAAAATTTCGACCAATCTCTGGTAGAAAAAAAGTGTGGCAGTGGTTGAAATTTCGACCATTTCATTGGTGGAAAGCATAGCAATCCCGTTGAAATCTTTAGTCGAGTGGTCGAAAGTTTGACCAATCTCTGGTAGAAACGAAGCGTGGCAGTGGTTGAAATTTCAACCATTTCATTGGTGGAAAGCATAGCAATCCCGTCAAAATCTTTAGTCGAATGGTCAAAATTTTGACCATTCTCTGGTATAAACGAAGCATGGTAGTGGTTGAAATTTTGACCATTTCATTGGTGGAAAGCATAGCAATCCCGTCAAAATCTTTAGTCGAATGGTTAAAATTTTGACCAATCTTTGGTAGAAATGAAGCGTGGCAGTGGTTGAAATTTCAACCATTTCATTGGTGGAAAGCATAGCAATCCCGTCGAAATCTTTAGTCGAATGGTTGAAATTTTGACCAATGCTAATTTTTAAAAAAAACAAATTTCGACGAATTAATTTTTTTTTAATTCTACTTGGATTCAACTGTGTAGTTTTTTGAGTCAAACTCATTGACCTTTGATTCATGAGTAGTGGTTTACACAAACCCATCTCTCATGAGAATGAATGGAACAC
>MU227576.1:1219682-1261408 GCA_018584345.1 Thuja plicata | reverse complement strand
CAAAACAAAATTACATACCTTTAGGTTTTGCGTTAGGGTAAATGGCAGGCTATACTTTCCATAAATGAAAGCACTGACACATTGAAACCCTTTAGCTCATGGCCAGCTCCTTCAACGCCCTCCTCTAGTGCCTCTAGTGTCACGGCCTCGTTATCATGAGCTTCCACCTTCACCTCGTCTCAGTGCACGGTAATAACGAAGTGGTAAAATGAAGTTTATTTTTCTTTTTTTTACTTTTATGCACGTGTTGGTCAAAATTTTGACCAACACGGGCATAAAAGTAAAAAAAAGAAAAGTTATCTTTTATAATGCGACCAAATAAAACAATTTTGCTAGTTGGTCGAAAAGTTTGGTCAAAATTTGGGGTCAAATCTATTAGTGTAACAAGTCATCAACATAATCTTTCATGAAGTTGTGCATCATGTCATGAAAGATAGTGGTCATTTCCCTTTGATAAGTAGCACCTACGTTCTTCAACCTAAAAGGAATGACATTCCAACAAAAATTTCCCCATGGACAAGTTAATTCTATTTTATCTTGATCTTTAGGTGTTATCTTCATTCAATTATATCCTGAGAAACCATCCATAAGAGATAGCATAGAATGACCTGCTGTTAAATCCACAATGGTGTGTTTATTATGTAGAGGAAAGTCATCTTTAGGACAAGCCTTATTGAGATTCTAAATTTTTTTTACAAACTCTAATGGTCTTGATTTTCTTGGAAACAAGTACAATATTAGATATCCACTTAGCATAATCAATAGCTCAAATGTACCCTACTATTAGAAATTTCTTTAATTCAACTTTCACTAGTAATGTTATATGTGGATGAATTTTTCATAACTTGTGTTTCTCTTCTAATGATAATGATGTTGCTAGATGTATAATCTTTGGATGTTGTGTTGTACCAATGTTGACAGGTTTTGTAGACTCGATCAAAATTGAAGATCCCTCTTGATAGTGCTTAGAGAGAGTGTCAAGTCTCTCAACCTATGGCACCTCTAAGAGTTTTTCACCATTGGATACACCCTTTTTTTTGCTTTTCATAGATCTAATACTACCATATTATGTTTTTCATCATTAGATTTTTTATTTCTCTTATTTGATTTAAGACTAAGAGACTTGACACCCTCTCAAGTTGAAGCATCATTATTGAGTTCACTAATGGAAGAATTTTTTGATTCCACTACACTGAGATACAAGGCTATAGAATGGTCATTAGGAAAGATGTCAACCTCAATAGGTCTATTTCGATCCCAATCAATAAGTTATAGATATACAAGTGGAAAGGGGTCATATGTTTGGTTTGGGTCAACAGTAATAAGGGTCTTGATAGCAGTGTGGTCTAGTTCATAGGTAAATCTTTGAGGTCTATAATGCAAGTTTCCTCAAAATTATTCATCATGTATGGATTTGGATCGTCCTCACTAGATTCATTGCTGATATTAGGTGTTCCATAGTCAATCAATCTATGCCTTGAGCTTTCTCCCTCTTTGATGTGAGAATATATGAATGAATTACATCAATATCCTTTTCTTCACATGAATCTTGTAAAAATGGATCCCACTCCCATTTTGTGGAGTCTTCATTAGTGTAGATTCTAGCTTAAGGATTTGTTGATAAATGTTAGGCAGAACCTCTTCAGTATATCCCAATCCCATTTTCTCACTATTAGCTCAAAAAGTGGGTTGTATTGGTTTTATGATGCCTTCTTTTTTCTTTCCAATAGGAACTGATCCTTCATAACCCATATTTTGCATGATTTGGAAAACTTTAACATATGGATGTGTTGGTATGTTAATATTTTGCACTCTTCTATTAAATTCATCTTCTTCTTTATATAGCCATTGAAAGATCTCATTATCTTCATTATCTCTTTATTGTGTGGTTGATTTAACAAAGGAAACATGGTATATTTGTGGGGGAATAGGTACTTGTGGTTGTGATGTTGATGGTTTTCTATAGGACCTAGGAGAAAGTGGTAAACTTGTCTATGATAAAGTATACTCTCCTAGCCCCTTGTCATTCAATTACAATTTGTTCTCAAAATCTTTCATCAATTTTCCTATGTTTGACGAATTAGATGAATCATATTATTTTTCTTTTCATTTGTTAGATGTATTTGTAGTATAAGAGTTAGATGGATTTGTCTCTTTTTCTTTTCCCTTGTTAGATGAACTTGAAATATAAGTCTCTCCCTTTGTTTCCTTGTTGGAAATATCAAAAGTGGAGGTTTCCCTATTATATGGTATAATCATATTAGTGATAGGTTTGATGGTGTTACAATACTGAAATGGATTTGAGTCCCCATTGATCACAATCTCTTTTCCTATGTATGGAAATTTTACACATTGATGATATGTAGAGAGGTCTGCTTGCATTTCATGGATCCATGGCCTACCCAATAGCATGTTTTATGAAAGATTCAAATCTAATACTTGACATATTATGTCTTTTTGAATATGTCTCACTGTGATTGAAAATATTACAAGTCCATTAGAAGATCTCTCTTCATCATCATAGGTTTTTATGGTGATCTCTCTTTTAGGGTCTATTGGATTTTCTAAATACCCAACTTAATGTACAAATGTTTAGGCCAACCCCTCCATCTATAAATACATGTCTGAATCTATTTTTATGGATCACAATTTCAATATAGATTGGAAGATTATGTGGATGGTTTAAAGACATATCATCACTCTCTGAAAAGGATAAATGATGTGAAGTTTTTATGTGTCTAACCATGGTTTGGAACTATGTCACATCCAAGTTATTGGGTACAATTGTGTCAATTAGAGCTCTTTCCAAGATTTCTTTAAGTATTGGTGATATTGGGGATTGAGTATTTTGTAATTGATCTACCAAATTGTATTGCCTTAAAGTGAAATATGGTCTATCTAATGTCTTACTTGATGTCCCTCACAAATTGAATTTGGATTAACTTCTTGTGACACCATTTACAGGTTCTTGGTCTGATTTATCCTTGATGAAAATGAAATTTACCCTTGAATCAAAGGCTAAAATATTGTTGATGATGTTATCATACGAATAGGTCTGGTTGACATCACTTGACCACTTTTTTTGTTGGGTTGTATTGGAATATTCTCCTTTCTCATGATTAAGGAAAGGAGTTATGAATGTGGTATGTTCATCATTGTTCTTCTATCCTTCCACAGTTATGATACCATTGTCAATAAAATTTTGGATAGTATGTTTTAACCTCATACAATAATTGGTTTTATGACCATTGATTTTATGAAATTCACAATGATGTGAGTCATTTCACCATGATGGTTTAATTCTTGATTCAAAGCATTTTATTTGTGGTAATGTGATGAATTTATTTGCCAAAAGTGTTTTTAAGGCTGATTCAAGAGGTTCCCCCAAAGGTGTAAATCTTCTCTTTTGTGATATGATGGTGTTCTTGACTAATTATTGTCTTTATTTCCTTGAGAGGTGTTATTTCTTGATTGATTTTTGTTGTTTGTTTGAGTATTGTTGTGTGGCTGAGTGTTAGGAAAATTGAAGGCGGGTTTCTTGGTTTCACATTGTTAGCATCTACAACTCCATCATTTACCACTTGTTTATCTTTGATCCAAAATTTATGTCTATCATTGCTATTATTATTGGTTTTTTAATTAAAGGTTTTGTTGTTAAAAGAACCTTTGGTATCTTTGAAGAGTTTCAAATCATCTTTTCTTAACATGGCATCCTCAATCTTGATTCTATTTTAAATCAGTTTATCAAAAGATTGAGGACATTGATGCAGGAGCATCCTGGCGTAGTTGACAATCCTGTATCACCAAATTTTTTTTTTTGTTTGGTTTTGGTTTTGGGTAGCAAGCTCGGTTGGAGACCTAAGTTGATCTGTCACTTTGGTGGTAGTTCTCGGTTGGAAGATGTGTTGCTTCACCGACGGGATCAATGAATCCACTCGATGGTGCTCGGTGGTGTTATGTGTTCATCGGTATTTTGCTCGGAGATCCACTACTCGGTGGTAGATATTTGGTGTGTTCAGCTCAATGGTGCCTTGCTCAGTAGAATACTTGAAGTAGAGGTTGGGGTGGAAAAGATGAAACAAAGTTGCAATGTGGATGGTTCAAACACTAATCTCCCAAGCTAAAAGACACTCTAAAGCTTTCAAATGTACCAACAACCTCCCAATGCCCAAAGACGATGGATTAAGTTTTTTTATGTTGTATTCAAGAGGATTAACAAGGTCATATAGGTTACAACCACACCCAATACTCCCAACTCTCAAAACTCTCCTATTAGGCCAAGACTTCTTGTAGCCCAACATTGACCTAATTAGATACTTTACTCAAAACTTCTCTAAATAAATCTATAAAAAACTTACCTTTCTAGACACCCATTATCCCATACTTCAACATACCCAAAGATTAGGTGCTATTGTTTTTAAAAAAAATACCTCAAACTCTAACTGTACCCTATTAATTAGCCCTAAAGTGCTCAAATAACAAAGCTATTATATCTTAATCCTACTCCCTAAATTCAATACTCTCAACAATCCTTACAAATGCCTCCAATCCAAGGAATATATAGTCAATTTGACTCTCAGACCTTCACAAACCTAAAAGCACCAAATTGGCTTCAAACAACCCTTAAAACTATCTAGCTTTCCAAATGTTTGACTTCCAAACACTTCTGCTACCAAAATATAATGGATTCACCATTATAATAACATTCCCAAACATTAAACATACCCCTTATTCATCCATATTTCTTGCTGCTATACTCAACCAAGAAAATTCATCCACTTTTCACTCAATAGCTCAGTTATCACCACTTCATTTCACTCTATCTACATCAAATCATGTTAAATTGATAATGTACATGTTATGTAGGTATCATTCCATGAGAAATAGTCATTATACATTCATGGATGGACCTTTACATTGAAGTTGAACCAAACTATTATTGAAAAACAATGAATTCACAAGATTGTCAACACTTAATGATTAGAAATTGAAACCAATAGATCCTCAAAATATTCAAAGTAAATTTAAACAATAATGGAAGTATCCTCAATGCATTAGAAACAAAATAGGATCACTATGAATTCTAAATCATGTAATGAACATATGGAAATATAAAAAATTTTGAGTTTTATTCAACTTTTATTTTGTCTATCTGTACATCAGGCATCTCTTTCCATACATTGATGATATTCCTTCATGTAGATCTTTCTACTAACTCCCCCAACAAATTTGGATCAGTTACATTGATTTTTAATAGCTAAAAACTCCCTAAAACCAAATTCCCTCCAATATTCTTAATTATCCATTGGGTTTAAACATTTAAATTTTTAAATTGAACAAAATGGCTTAATTCCTTCTTAATTCCAAAACCAATGCTTCCTAAGGGTTTGAAACATCCTATTAAGCATTCATAATGTCTACTAGACCCCCTAGACATTACACCATCATTATTTTCTTGATTTTAGTCCTAAGGTCCTTATTAGAACCTTTAGGACATTACACACTCTTATTACATTCATTTCTCTCATGTGTCATAATAGGATTCAATACATTGTAATTGATTTTATTTGTCTTCCATGACTTCATATCTCCTTGATCCCTTGATGTATTCATGTGATTTCTTGTTTTCCTTAGTGCCCCTGCACCATACTCCCCAAGAATGTAACAATTCTTGTCCCAAGAATGATTCTTCTTCTTCCATGTATCATTCTGATCTTGACTTGGTTTCATCTTATTTGCAGAGATCCAATAATCTCCCAAAGTCACCTGCTTCCTGCTTCTCTAACCTGTGTTCACATCACAAGAGTTGTTAGAAATAAAAAATTGATTTGTATGTCCTCTTCTAGGACAATGCTACTTCTAGAGGGATTGTATTCCTGCCCTCATCTTCTTCATTTGCTTCTTCTGCAACTTCTCTTTTTTCTTCACCCTTCACCTGATCTATAAGAGGACAAAAAATGGTCCCGACTTGCACACATTGAAAGTCCCAAATCCCTACATCATTAGGATTGTCCTTCTCCTTGGCCTTCTACCAATTTACATCCATGTTCCAACCAATATCATAGTTGATCTGACCCTACACAATCTGATCTCCAAAATACATAATAATGTTCTCTCTACCCTTATCAACCAAAGGTTGTAACTCATACATTTTGTTACCCTTATGCACATTGTAAGTGTTTAGGTATCCATCATGCATAGTTATTCTATCCCATTACCATGGTCTCCCTAAAATCACGTGTCAATAGCTCATATCTATTACATCACACAAAACAACATCTTGATATGCCCCAATTGAAAAATCAATAGAAACTTGCTTTTTAACCAAAATATTTTGATTTTCACTAACCGATGTTGCATAGTATGGCTTAGGTTGAGAAAAAGTCTTCAAACTCAACTTATTTACAAATTCATAAGAAACTAAGTTACTATGTGGACCATAATCAATTATTAATTTGCATGCCTCACCCTTTGTCAAACATTTTTTTTAATATACCTATTTGTGTTGCTAGTTGCATTGGTTTTCCTCTTCCCATTAGAAGACATTCTCCTACATCTGGATAAGCCAATGTAGATTCATTCTTCTCCTCTTCTTGTTGTATGAGATGTGCTCTCCTCTCTATGTTTTGGTCTTGTTCATTCCACTTAAGACATTTGAAGGATTGATTCCCCACTTCATTCCAATGAAAACACCTACATGTGAAGACACCATTTACTCTTCCTCCTCCAAATATTCCACCTCTATGGTTGTATCGTCCTCTCTGATCTGATGTGGATTCCTTACCCTTTTCTTTTTCATTGATGCTCTCAAAGTATGCATTTTTTTGTCCACCTCTTCCTCTCATGGCTCCTCCTCCTCTATTTCTTTTCCTTTCATTCTTCCTCTTCAACTTCTCCTCTTCTCTAACGTCTAGTTGAAAAATTATCCTAGGGTCCTTAGCACATTCAACCCTATCTCATCCTGAATATTGTACCTTAGGAAATTGATGTATCTGGCCACCTTCTCATCCTCATCTTCCACTCCTCCCCTAATGCTTAGGGTGTGAAATTGCTCAGTGTACGGCATAATATCCATGTCCCTTTGCTTCAAGTTGTTTCTTCTCATCTTGATCTATATTTCCAAATCTAATGGCAAGAATTGACTCTTTACCATAGTCTTCATCCTCTCCCAATTTGAGATTGCATTCAACCCCCTTTCTATCCTTTCATTTTGAATGTTGGTCCACCATGTAAGGGTTGTTCCCCTTAACCTTTCCATAGCCAAATTCACCTTCTTCTCCTCTTTTACATCCTCAAGATCAAAATAGTTCTTAAGTGTTTCTACCCATCCAAGCACTTCTTCAGTGTCCATCCACCCTTGGTAGATTAGAAAATCAACATGCCCCTTTCCACCATTTCCTTTTACTACTCTAATCATCCTCATGAATCTCCTCTCCTTAGGATCATTCTCTTAAATATGAATCCTATTGGCTTTTTCCTCATTGAACTCTCGTTCATGGTTATCTTCATGAACTTATTCTCTCCTAGGTTCTATTCTCTCTTTCTCGAGTTCTTCTATCCTCTCTAAGAACTAAAGTCTTTCCCTTCTCATTTGCCTCTCTTCTCTTTCCCTTGTGGCTTCTAATTCCCTCTTCTCTCTTTCCTTCTCTTCAAATGCTCCTCTTAACTCCTCTATCTCCCTTTCCATTTGGTTCTTGGGTGCCATAACTTCAGACTCCTCTTAACTCCCACAAAAGACCTACTAATGTGCTCTGATACCAATTGATGTAGAGGTTGGGGTGGAAAAGATGAAACACAGTTGCAATGTGGATGGTTCAAACACTAATCTCCCAAGCCAAAATCCACTCTAAAGCTTTCAAACTAACCAAAAACCTCCCAATACCCAAAGATGATGGATTAAGTTTTTTTATGTTTTATTCAAGTGGATTAACAAGTTCATATAGGTTGCAACCACGCCCAATACTCCCAACTCTCAAAACTGTCCTATTAGGCCTAGACCATTTGTAGTCCAACAATGACTAATTATATACTTCACTCAAAAATTATCCAAAGAGCTCTATAAAAAAACTTACCTTTCTAGACACCCATTATCTCATACTTCAACATACCCAAAGCTTAGGTGCTATTGTTTTGAACCAAATGCCTCAAAAATATGACTATACCTTTTTGATTAACCCTAAAAGTGCTCAAATAACAAAGAAAATATATCTTAATATTACTCACTGACTTGAAGACTCTCAAAAGTCTTTATAAATGCCTCCAATACAAGGAATATCAAGTCAATTTGACCCTCAGACCTTCACAAACCCAAAATCCCCAAATTGGCTTCAAACAACCCTTAAAACTAGGGCTTTCCAAATTGCTGACTTCCAAACATTTCTTCCACCAAAAAATAATAGATTCACCATTATGAAAACATACCAAAATATTCTTAAACATTAAACATACCCCTTATCCATCCAGATTGCTCGCTGCTATACTCAACCAAGCAAATTCATCCACTTTTCACTCAATAACTCGGTCATCACCACTTCATTTCACTCTATCTGCATAAAAACATGTTAGATGGATAATGTACATATTATGTATGTATCATTCCATGAGAAACAAACATTATACATTCATGTAATGACCCTTTACATTTAAGTTGAACCAAACTATTATTGAAAAATAGTGAATTCATAAGACTATCAACACTTAATGATTAGAAATTGAAACCAATAGATCCTCAAAAAATTCAAAGTAGATTTAAACAATAATGGAAGTATCCTCAATTAATTAGAAACATAATATGATCCCTATGAATTCTAAATCATGTAATGAACATATGGAAATATAAATTTTTTTGAGTTTTATTCAACTTTTACTGTGATAGTCTGTACACCAGGCATCTCTTTACGTACATTGATGATATTCCTTCACATAGATATTTTCTTTCTAATAACTCCCCTAATGGATTTGGATTGGTTACATTGCTTGTTAATGGCTAAAAACTCCCTAAAATCAAATTGCCTCCAAAATCCTTAATTAGTCATTGGGTTAAACATTTGAATTTTTAAATTTAACAAAATGGATTAATTCCTTCTCAATTCCAAAACCACTGCTTCCTATGGGTTTGAAAAACCCTATTAAGAATTCATAATGTCTACTAGACCCCCTAGACATTACATCATCATTATTTTCATGATTTTAGTCCTAAGGTGCTTATTAGGACCTTCAAGACATTACACAATTTTATTACATTCATTTCTCTCATGTGCCATAATAGGCTTCAATACATTCTAATTGATTTTATTTGTCTTCCATGGATTCATATCTCCTTGATCCCTTGATGTCTTCATGTGATCTCTTATTTTTCTTAGTGCCCCTGCACCAATAATTCTCAGTGGTGTATGTTCGGTGGAGTTTGGCTTGGTTGTGCCTCTCACTGAGTGGCTTGGTTTCAGTTTTCTTGTTCAACAACGAGGGTTTTTTGTTTGTTTGGGCTAGCCGACTGGTGCATTTAATTTTGGGTTGTGTTCCTAGAGTTTTGGATTGATTGTTGGAGGTGTGAGGAACTAAATCTAATTTGGTTCACTCTCCTATGCAAATTTGATGATTGTTGGATGTCGACTTATGGATAAAATGTTGGGTGTTGTGTTCTTGAAGCCAACTATTTCTTAATTGAATCATTTTATTGTAAAGCCAACTTGTGGTTGTGTTGTATAAAAGTAGGGTATGCGTAGAGTTGGAAGGAGGTAGTCAAAAGATGGAGACCTTAAGTAACTGATAGTTGGGATAGCTTGTGGGCTTGGGTAAATCTATGAGAAAATCCAAGTCTTATTTTTGTTTTGTATCTAGCCATAGTTGGGAAGGTCTAATAGCTTGAAATGTTGCATGTAAATTCATGTTATTGAATACGACGTAAGTTTATATGTTGACATATCTTGTGTTGTTATGGTTTCTGTTGTGTTATTTGTTTAATGTTGCAAGGTTTTGACTGTCCATTCTTGGATCCTCCATCCTTGACTGCATCAGGTGGTATCAGAGAAAAGTTGATCTAGGTGGTCTGAGTGAAGGGTGCAATTGTTGGAAGATGCCTCTATGGAGTTTGGGCCTTAGGGTGGATGAATATTTCGTTGGCGTGATCGAAGCGAGGATAAAAAAAAGGTCAGATTGGAGATTAGATCTAAGATGGCAACGATGAAGAATGAGTTGGTCACATAAATTTTGAGAGTTGTTGCTAGATTGCAGAGAGGTCCTAGAACATATGAAAATTATGAGGAAGTTGTTGAAGATTTTGAAGCTATTGGATCTAGTGGAGATGACAGAACTGGTCGGGTGGAGAGATCTGGTGAAGGTAGAACTGATCGGTTTTAGAGATCTAGTGCTCAGTTGAGTACAAGTTACCGAATGGAGGTTTCCAATTTATCAGGTACATTGAGACCCGAGGAGATGATTTATTTGATTGGTGAGTTAGAAGCCTACTTTGAGCTCGAAGACATTGGAGATTCGCTTAGAGTGAGGTTATCAATGACTAAGTTGAAAGGACATGCTGCGTTATGGTAAAGAATTGCAGAGAGATAGAGAAGAAGGTGAGGTCAAGATCAATCGGTGGAGGTTAATTGTGGGAAAACTAAAGGCTAAGTTCATTGCCACCGACTATGAACTTGAGTTGTTCAAGAAGTTACAAAATCTAAAGAAAAAGGAAATGACCGTGGAAGGCTATACCGAAGAGTTATACAAGTTGACTATTTGGTCTGGACATAGAGAAATTTCTAAGGAAAAAGGTGGCTAGGTATATTAATGGTATGAGAATTCAATATCCAAGATGAGATTGGTATGTTGAAGATTGAATTAGTTGAAGATGCTTACTAGTATGCCCTGAAGGTGGAAGATAAGATGAAGAGAAGACATCATGGTAGTTCCTGGGGGAAAGAGAAGAAAGAGCAGTTGGTAAAGGATAAACTGAGAGTTGAGGAGGAATCAAAACCTATTGAACCGAGGAGAAAGAAAGGTAGAGGTAGAATCATAGGTACTTGTTATAACTATGGAGAAGAAGGACATCGGTCATATGAATGTCCATAGGCAGACAAGAAGGTCAGTAATCACCGAAATGCTATGGTGAATGAAGTTGTAGAGAACGAATCTGAGGTGGATGGTGAGAATCTGATGATTAGATGAACATTGTTGACCAAGAAGTAAGTTGATCCTTGTCAGAGGAGAAGTTTGTTTAGGACCGTGTGTAAGTATAGTGGTAAAGGTTGTAAGGTGATTGTTGATGGAGGAAGTACTGATAACTTGGTTTATGAGGAAATGGTTCAAAAGCTTAGTTTGAGGAGGTTGAGACATCCTTGTCCTTATAGGATTAGTTGGTTACAAGAAGATCATACAATAGAGGTTAAGGAATAGTGCATGGTAAGTTTTCACATTGGTCCTTATATGGATGATGTATTATGTGAGATTGTGAATATGAGTTCTTGTCATGTTTTACTTGCGAGACCTTGGCAGTATGATAGAGAGGCTATTCATGAATGTAAAATAAATCTCCTTACTATTCTGAAAGATGGACATAAATTTACTTTGACTCCTTTGAAGGATGAAGGAAAATGTATGAAGAGCTTGAGCATTGGAAATAGATTTGAGATGACTGCGGGGGTTGGTGTAGACATTAAGGTTCAGGGATCTGAAAGAAAATCAGAGAGTACTAGTGGTAAAAGAAAGCAGAAGAAGAACCAAGGAAAGAGTGTATTGGTTGAGGATTCAGAGGACATGTATATCAAGAACCAGTTTGGGATCTATGTGTTGAATCCCAGAAGATGTTTGTTGAGCTGCTAAGAATATATTTTCACACCTAGGGTGTTTGATGCAGGATAATCCTGGGGTAGTTGACAATCTTGTATCACCAATTTTTTTTTTTTGGGTTTGGTTTTGGTTTTGGGTAGCAATCTCACTAGGAGACCTGATTTTCTCGATCACTTTGGTGGTAGTTATCGGTTGGGAGATGTGTTTCTTCATCAATGTACTTAGTGACTAGACTCGGTAGTGTTTTGTGTTCGGTGGTATTCTTCTTAGAGATCCACTGCTCGATGGTAGTTTTTTTATGTGTTTAGATCGGTGGTGTCTTTCTTGGTAGCATATTGCTCGGTGGTATTTGTTCAGTGGAGTTTGACTTGGTTGTGCCTCTCACCGAGTGGCTTGGTTTCGATGTTCTTGATCACCGATGAGGATTTTTTGTTGGTTTGGGCTGGCCAACTAGTGCATTTAATTTTGGGTTGTGTTACTCAAGTTTTGGATCGACCGTTGGAGGTTTGAGGACCTAAATCTAATTTGGTTCACTCTCCTATGCAAATTTGATGATTGTTGGATGTCGACTGGTGGATAACATGTTGGGTGTTGTGTTCTTGAAGCCGACTGATGTTAAATTGAATCATTTTATTGTAAATCCAACTTGTGGTTGTGTTGTATAAAAGTAGGGTATGGGTAGAGTTGGAGGGAGGCAGTCAGAAGCTATAGAGCTTAAGTAAATGATAGCTGGGATAGCTTGTGGGCTTGGGAAGATCTGTGAGAAGGTCCAAGTCTTGTTGTTGTTTTGTCTCTAGCCGCAACTGGGAAGGCCTTACAGCCTGGCATGCTTCTTGTAAATTCATGTTATTGAATATGATGTGAGTTGATATGTTGATATATCTTGTGTTGTCATGGTTTCCGTTGTGTTTTTTGTTGAATGCTGCAAGGTTTGGTCTGTCCATTCTTGGATCCTCCATCCTTGACTGCGTCAGACATTGTAATTGAAGGTAATAATTCATTTCAATGTTCAAATTATTTATAAATATATCCATCTTTTCCTTCTTAGACATGTTGCGTGGATACTTAGCAAAAATGCATCTCCACCTTGGTAAAAATGGTTCTCTATTCTTTTGTTTTGTGTTACAAAGGTCAAGCATGGTCACCTCATGGTTTATGTTGTATGAATATTGGGTTACAAATTTGTTGGTCAGCTCTTCAAATAATTTAATACTCGGTGGTAGTTTTGAAAACCACTCCATAGATTGCCTTCTGAAGCTTCTAGGGAATAATCTCATCAAGTAAGTTTGTTCATGGATAAAATCCATACTTTAGGTGAAAAAATCCCTAATGTGATCTTGAGGATCAATTGTACCCATGTACTTTTCATATTTGGGAATGTCCACATTTGGTGGAAAAGGTACCATGTTTAAATCTTTATCAAATGACAATGAACAAATAGAATCCAATGAGTAATTTTTAGGGAATGTCCCTCTTTGCATGTCTTGAACTTGTTTTTGCAAAGCTTGGACCTATTTTGTGAGGGCATCCATGAGGTTATTTTCATCCTCTTTGGCGTTTAGTTGGGTGACATCAAAATTATGAGGGAGCTTAACAACTAATTGAACTAGCATCATAAATTCTTTCTTTTTTTTGCATCTATGTCTCTCTTAATGATTTTGTGAAATCTTGCATCTTGCTGGCATTATCTCATATATTCTTTTATTATTTCTTTGTTATCATTAATTTACAAAATCTAGCCCAAAGATTTTTGGTATCACCCATGTTTTGTTGTGTATCTTTCTCTTGTGTTCTTTGCGTTTCCTCTGTTTGTTGTGTTGTTTTGTTGTTGTTGTTGTTGTACTTCTTTCTCCTTTGGGTTTTGTTATTGTTTGAAATGAAAAAATCTAGTTCGTATTGGCATAAAAATTGTCTTTGTTCAACTTTGGGTTGGGTGTGGTGTGAGAAGTGTCCTTTGATATCTTTGGTTTCCTCTTTGAACCTTTATTAGGGTCAGAAAATTAGTGATAAGAGTCAACAAATTGATGACATTAAATTGCCATTAGTATGCAAACAACACTTTCGGTAAGCATACATTGAAAGACAGGACATGAGAAAACCAAAGATCAGATATTAAGAGATCATCGAAGATGACTAAGTGCAAAGAGAACCGATGACACATCTTAGTGTGCAAACCAAAAATGCAATAACAGAAAGATAAGTGGAGCCCAACAGAGGAACCCGATATGCAAGATACAGTGTAGACCAACAAGACAGTTAAAGTGAAACCGACAGAACAAAAATGAAGGACAATCAAGCATGACTGACAGACAGAACTGAAAGTCAGTTGCAGCCCGCAAAAAGTGGATTTGACTTCCATGTCAGATAAAGAAAGTTTATTCTATTTATAGGATATTTATTTGTTTTAAATCCATTTCTTTAGGGACAAGATACATGAATGTAAGTGCTTTAATCAATCTAACTGATTTAAACCACATAGACTAGGAGATCTAGGTATAAGTTGTAAACCTGATCTTAGAGTTAACATTATTTTTATCAAAACTCGATGAAGTCAATCTATATATAAATAGATGATGCAATAATTCATTATAATGGATGAATAGATGATGTGAAGAGAGAGGAGAACATGAATGAATCAAACGAGCACATCTATGGATTAGATTGAGAGTTTCAAGAATAGGGACAACAAAAGGTGAATTTGGTTAGCAAGAACCAAGAACAAAGGATACCGAGAATCAGAGGTATTTTTCAATCACAATTACATGATAATCCTTTTATGTAAACTAAATTGGATCTGTATCAGCAATAGGATATTGCATTTACTAGGTCAATTTGTAATTTTCTATCATTCTAACAAGTGGAGCAAAGTGTAAAAATCCTTTCAAGGAAGGTGGATTTAACCATCCAACAACAAATCTCTTAACCAAGTGCACACTCAACAGTGTTGCTAAAGCTCTTAACAGAGTAGACTTTAACAGGTCTCCACTGATACTCCTAACAGGGTAGATCATCAGAAGTGATCAAATTGTAAGCCTTAACCGACCCCTTCCAATCTACAGATAGTGAAGATTTTGTGGGTGCCATCCCCACTGTAGTTTTTACTCGTCATAGGAGTTTTCTGTGATATCATATTTTGTGTTATGTTTCAAATTACTTTCATGAATGTTTCTATGAATTTTCACATGTATGTTAATGTTATGATTTGATATAACTCACATAAAGATAGTTTAAATTAGATTGAATGGATATACAATTGATTACAAAGGTTAATTGATAAAAGGGATACAAAAGTTTTAGAGGTACTGATTCACCCCTCCCCTCTCAATACATACTTCCCATTAATCCCAACAATTAGTATTAGAGCTAAGTATCTTCTTGGAAAGCTTAAAGGCTTAAGAGAAAAGATCATATAATGGAGAAGTACAAACTTGATAAAAATATTGAGAACAAAAAACTTGAAATTTAGATGTTCTTCGAACAATATAAAGAGGCTAGAATCAACATGAGACAATTGCTAGATGAAAGAAAGAATATAGCATCTCGTTGTAATGAGATAGATTATCATGAGGAAGAGATACCAGATTTGTTTGAGTCTTCAGGATCAACTATAAGAAAAGCATCAGATACATCAGAAGAAAGCATCACAGGCCTAACTGAAATCAATCTACACCTGGCTGGTCAAGTTAAATCTGTGCAAATCAGTCAAGAGACATAGATGGTAAGGATGATTGATGTCATGAACAATGCTAGACAAGCTGAGCAAGAAATAACACTAGCTATTGATGATAGAAGAAAGATCACAAAAAATCTACAGGAAAAAGAGTCTGAAATACAAAGAATTACACAACATCACCATGAGATTACAAATCACATTATTCTTATGAGTCAAGAAGCAAACAGATTAAATGTTGAACTCATTGAAAGGATAGAAGCTATCGGTGAACTAAGGGATGATAATGAAAAGTTGAAACATGAAATAAGAATTCAGCAACAACATAATGAGATTATCAAGAAAGCTAAAGAAAGCAATAAAAGAATGGATGATTTTCTTGAAGGACAACGAAGAGTCAACAACAATACTGGTCTAGGTTTTACCGAGAATGGAGAATCATCAAATCAAGCTGATCCAAAGAATGTCTACACAAATTAAAGACCAAGAAAGCTTACAGCAATCACTGTGGAAAGCAAGGCCATACATCAAATGTATGCAGAGGCAAAATGAAAGGTATTCTTAAATTTACATCTTCATGCATAGGATTTTGTTATAAATATGACAAGAAAGGACATAAAGCATATGAATGTAAGTCTGAGATGAAAAAACCAAAGAAGGAAACCTGCATGAACAAATATTGTCCTACATGCAAAATGAATGGGCACACAACTCTTGAATGCTAGAAAAGGAAAAGGCAAGCATGGAATCCTAAAGGTCAAGAAACTCCCTATCAAATACTTGGACAAAATGTACATGTGGAAGATATGGTCATATTACTACAAACTGCATGAGACAATGGACTAGAAAGTCTAGAGGCTAGACTAATCCCAGAATGACATGCTTACACTATCATAAAGTTGGTCATCTCAAGAAAGACTGCAGAGACCGAATGACAGAGACAAGCACATATCCCAATGGAAACACCATTGAAGATATCTAGAGGGCAAGAGATAAAATGTGGAGAAAATCTTCAAGCAATGATGAAGCTGGAATGAGCAATGCAAATGGTGACACCCCATCCAATGGATCCGGTGACATCACCAACCCCACCTAAGCAGAACAAGTATGGAACTACATTACCCCAAGCTATTATTTTACATCAGTTCCATAGTATATTGATATAATGCCAAATTAACATAAAGAAAGATGCAACATAGTAATACTTGTTAAAAATTGTGATAACTATGTTTTCGGGCATATATACCGAAACTCGTCGGTATACACTCAAAACTAAGACTGCCTACACTTATCGAGAAGCGTTGGTTAAAAGCAAAGTTGCTAAGTATAAATTGAGCCTCATCGGTAAACAAGCAAATGAACAAGTTGTCAGTGATACCAAAACCTGTCGATAAAATCTAGTGAGTTAGCGACTTCTCTGAAACATTATAAGTGTCACCGAAGGAAGTAAAGTCTTCACTGACAAACTCAGTCTTCATACACCGAGGAGTTGGTAAGCATTTATGGCACACGTTTTAGGGCAACACCTATAAATAGGGCAACAAAATGATTCATTTTTCACAACACCCAAAGCAGAGCGACCAAGGCAATTTTTGAGCAGAAAGCAACCAAGTTACAGAGCGACCATAACTCGAGCACCAGCACTCCCAAGTAGATTAGAATTCTTTACAAGCACAAACAGTAAGTTCTACGAGACTGACAATTTTGTTTTTACGCATTACGAAGGAAGCCCTAAATTTGAAAATGGCCTCGACTTCACGAACCTTGAAATCCAAGAATGAAAAGAATGATGAGTTCAAACTCATTAAGAATTCAGCGTGTGAGGAACCTAATTACAAGATCCATCCTGAAGTTGCCTCACAACCAGACGATGCTGGTGCATTTTCATGCATTCCATCTAGGGTTTTACTTGTGGAAGATGTTCGATCGTTCATACACTGCAAGATTGCAGAGATAGGAACATCAGAGGTTGAATAAGATTACAAGAAGTTGTGCAACTACGATGGAACACTTAAGGATGAGCACAAATATATTAAAGTAAAAGGGCTCACAAATTCCCTAATGTTCTCGAAGGTTTTCAAAACTGAATTGATTTGGTTAGTGCTAAGCCGAATGCATAACAACAAGCTATGGCTTGATAAAACGAAGGTAATAACCTGAGAGGTCATTCATGTGGTCACCAGTTACCCCATAACCGATAAAGTAAAGGCACTAAAGCATCCACCAAAGGCCAAAACTGAGAAGATGACAAGAGCCAAATGAGATGGCAGAGGACTAAAAGTTACAACAATAACCGATGATGAGATCAAGTTTGGTGCATGTGTTCTGGGCTATAAATTCTTCCAAGAAAGCAGATTGAACAACATAGCATCAGGTGCAGTGGACACATCGTTCAAAATTGTGAAGAAGGGAACACAATTAGATTTATCTTAACTGCTCCTGAATCAGTTGAAGGACAACTTAAAGACTATCAGGAATGCAAATTCAAACACTTGTAAGTTTGGCTCAGTAATAATGTGTATCTTCTTTTATTTTCAAGAAACATTCCCATCGGTAGGAGATTTTAAATGGGACAGCACCAAACCGGTCACCATGCAAATCAGTGAGCACATAGCTACACTGGGTGATAACTTTGAGATAGTCATGGATGAATACTTCAATGTATTCAAAGACCAAATGCAAAAGAGGGTAAGAATCCCTAAGAAAATCATTGAAAAGTATAAGGATGAGATATGCTTGAAATGGTTGATACTGACAATACATAAATTAAGCCTGTTGTACCGAGGATAGCATGGTTACAACCATTAGAGTATGAGATCAACATTGATCTGGAAACTAAGGCAATTGATGCCTTGATCAATGAACCATTGGAAAAGAAACAACCAAAATTTGGAACATATGAAGAGGCCAAGACAATAATCAAATATGGCCTGGTTGTGAAGAAATTTGTCAGGAAGAAAGACAAGATGGTGATGAATCTGAAAAAGATATTGCCAACAACTGAGGAAGAAGTTGAACAAGATTAACAAGTTGAAAAGGAGGAAGAAACCGAAGAACAGTTATCTGTCAGTAAAGATGAAGGAAAGGATGACTCTGAAGAAACAAAGTCAGATTCACACTACCTCCTCCACCATCTAAGAAACCAAGGACAACAGCTGCTTCTAGGGTTAGAAGCCAAACATCAAAATATTCTACTCCACCTCTAAAGAAAGGAAAGGTCAGGACTTACAAGAGGAAAGATCTCACACCGAAAAGAGGGCAAAACAAGAAAGGAAGGAAATTCATAGGAACCCGAGAGGATATAGAAGACACCGAGTAGGATGAAGCTATAGAGGCAGAAAGTGTCAAGGTAGAAGAACCTGAATCTATTGATGACATTTGTGTATATATTGCAAATTTTGGATCCATTACAGATTCAAACATTAGAAGATGGCTAAAACTAAATCCAAAAGATCAGAATAAAATTGAGGACACCATCATAGAAAAAATGTACTTCAAATATGTACCAGTACAATTTGAAGGCAGTTATGTACCAAGGGAACTCTTGGATAGATTATACTCCCGTTGGACATTTGCATTGAAGAATGAGAGAGAGAGAGAGAGTACTTTTTTCTCTCATGCCACCTGAATCTAAGAAGGAAGAGATAGATGAGATGATGGAGAAGTACAAAAAGGAGTTCTCACCAAAGTTGAGAGCATATAAATTTCTTGAAGAACAACTTATAGAGCTCGAGCAGGAAAGCCACAAGAAATGGTGCAAGATAATGAATAGAGCAACTGAGGAGGAAAGCCCCAACAAAGACCTTCAACAACAAGATGTTGACAAGGCAACTCAAGATGACACATCTATTGAGTTAGATAAAGAAGAAGATGATACAACTGGCAACAAGACTACAGATGTGGCAGATGAATCATGGCCAGATAACACAAATGAAAACATTGTGGACACTAATGTCATAGACATTACCAATGACCCAGTAGAGGAAGTGAATAAGGATGAAGTTGTCACTATTGTAAAGGACACAACCAAAGAGCAGGGCACAACAATTGACACTGCACAAGTGAATATTCCAGGCAACATGCCTATATTGATACAAGCTATCAATACCAATCTAGAAAATAGTGCACAAAGCTTAACCATTGATGGAGACAATGCAGTCAAACTACATTATGAGAAGATAATTGAGATAAAATGTTTAAGGAAAGAACTGTGGGAGGCAGAAACACACTTTGGGGAAGAATTAACTGAGCTACAAGCTCAACTTCTACCAAACCTTCATTGCTCCAACAACATATCAGTTTAGCAAGGCAACTGATATCAACTCCCGAGATGTCTGTAGTAGACAACATCTACGACATGCATTCAAAGTTCACACTCAAGCACATGGCTCTGGAGAACCTCAAAGAACAATGGGAGAAAATGATGGAAGACATGAATTCTTCACACTACCACATTTTTTATAAGCTCTAAGGTAAAGACCTTTGCCCTTAATATCAAAAAAGGGGAAAATGATATGAGTACAAAATTCAAATTCAAAAAGAGAAAATGACATGTATTCATTCATTCATTCAGATGGGCAAATGACAAATATGTATATGTATATTCATATGAAAAAAATGATATGTATAAGGAAAGACATCATATGTACAGTTATACCAGCATATACATAGGGGGAGTCATTAAATGACTAAGGATTATATATGTTGTATATACTTAACATTTTGTTAGTATTTTGCACATATCAATTTTTTATACTAATGTCAAAGGGGGAGATTGATGACTTTAAATTGTCATTAGTATGCAAATAACACTTTCGACAAGCATACACCAAAAGACAAGACATGAGCAAACTGAAGATCAGATATTAAGAGATCACTGAAGATGACTAAGTGCAAAGAGAACCGATGACACATCTTAGTGTGTAAACCGAAAATGCAATAACAGAAAGATAAAGTGGAACCCGACAGAGGAACCTGATATGCAAGATATAGTGCAGACTAACAAGACAGTTAAAGTGCAACGGATAGAACAAAACTGAAGTACATTCAAGCATGACCGACAGACAGAACCGAAAGTTAGTTGCAGCCCGCAAAAAGTGGATATGACTTCCACGTCAGATAAAGAAAGTGTATTCTATTTATATGATATTTATTTGTTTTAAATCCATTTCTTTAGGGACAAGATACATGAATGTAAGTGTTTTAATCAGTCTAACTGATTTAAAACACGTAGACTAGGAGATCTAGGTATAAGTTGTAAACCTGATCTTAGAGCTAACATTATTTTTATCAAAACTCAATGAAGTCAATCCATCTATAAATAGATGATGCAATCATTCATTATAATGGATGAATAGATGACGTGAAGAGAGAGGAGAACATGAATGAGTCAAACGAGCACATATATCGATCAGATTGAGAGTTTCAAGAACAGAGACAACAAAAGGTGAATTTGGTTAGCAAGAACCAAGAACAAAGGATACCGAGAATCAGAGGTATTATTCAATCATAATTAGGTGATAATCCTTTTATGTAAACTAAATTGGATCTGTATCAGCAATAGGAGATTGCATTTACCAGGTCAATTTGTAATTTGCTATCATTCTAACAAGTGGAGCAAAGTGTAAAAATCCTTTCAAGGAAGGTGGATTTAACCATCCAACAACAAATCTCTTAACCGAGTGCACACTCAATAGTGTTGCTAAAGCTCTTAACATAGTAGACTTTAATAGGTCTCCACCAATACTCCTAACAAGGTAGGTCATCAGAAGTGATCAAATTGTAAGCCTTAACCGGCCCCTTCCAATCTGCAGATAGTGAAGATTTTGTGGGTTCCATCCCCACCGCAGTTTTTACTTCCTCACATGAGTTTTTTACGATATCATATCTTGTGTTATGTGTCAAATTACTTTCATGAATGTTTCTATGAATATTCACATGTATGTTAATGTTATGATTTGATATAACTCACATTAAGATAGTTTAAATCAGATTGAATGGATATACCATTGATTACAAAGGTTAATTGATAAAAGGGATACAAAAGTTTTAGAGGTATTGATTCACCCCTCCCCTCTCAGTACATACTTCCCATTAATCCCAACAAAATGAATATTCCAATTTTTAAATTTGTAATGTAAAGTCTGTCTTGGGTGATGAAGCCTAATAAAGAATGATATATCTCTATTGATAAGGCTCAATTTGATCTAGATTTCTTGGGGTCTTGATGAAGGATAACAGATCCTTGATGGTGAACCTTCAAAATCAGAGACCAATGGTGTTTTGAAAAACTTGTACAATGGTAGAGGTGTTAGAATAATGCAAAATGAGTCACTTGTGTTGACAGAGCTATCTACGGCCAAAATTTGGTGATTGTGGTGATAAAAAAGGATAGGACTTAGAAATAGGTTTCTAGATCAGGTTTTAAATATTTTTGAAAGTGTTGGGAACCACTCGCTATTTTGTATGTGACAGAGTATATGCGACATAAAAATGGGCAAATGCATTAAATACAATGTGTATGTGACAATCTGGTGATCTAGATTTTGAGAGACAATTTTTTTGAGGATTTGGACAACAAGATTATATGCGAAACAACATGAAGCTTATGCAATACTATAAGAGATAAATATGTTGATAGCCAAAATATATGCAAGAAAACACTGAGTATATGCAATGAAACAAGCCTTGCATATATGCGAGAAAACAATCAGTATATGTTGTGAAACGAGGTTTGTATGTGACACGATAGAGGCTTAATGTGCAAGAACATAATGCATATGCGATAAAAGAGAAAACAAATGCACTACCGTTTTGATAAAATGCAAAAAAGTTTCTATCAAATGCATTATTTTGCTTAAATTTCAGTGGTTTTAACAAGTTTTTGAAGTTGAACAATTTGATCTTGTGTATGTTTTTGGATGAATTCTTTTAAATTTTGGACCATGAAACACAACAAACAGTATCCAAGTAATTGTTTGACCTAGGTGTCTAAAACATTGAGTGTATGTTCCAATAGTTTTTATGGGTTTTTCACAAGAACACAATTCAATAAAGCTAAGGAGATTGGCTTCAACATTTGTAGGCCCACATACACAAATAAATTTACGAACATGATACTCCTGATTCTAGTACGTAGTATCACTCTTAAAAAGAAATAATCCCTTGTGGAGAGAAGGGAAATTGATACAAATAATTGAATCTTCAAGGAGTGGATGAGTAGGGGATCCCTTTTGGGGCATGCTCAATTTTTGGTGATGAAATCCAAAAATCTTACACCTCACAACCAGGAGAATACCATGGCGAGTAACTTCTAAAGGCGACACAACCCTTGTGCACTACAACTAATACACCATAGATAAAAGGTAGGCTTTTAAATTAACAAGGATTTAGTAAGGACCCCGTTTAGAAAGTTGGTGTATAAACTCCCTCAACAGGTGTCCTAGCCTTGAAAATCAAGGTTTGACACACCTTAAAAGTACTAGAGGACTGCTATACCCAAATAGTTCTGTCAATCACACCATTAAGCATGATTGCATTTTATTTTATAGTGGGTTGGATTACTTAGTGTTAGGTGTATCCCACTTTGGGTTCTTCCCTCTCACTTGTCCTCATAAGATACTTGGGGAGATAGACCCCCTAAAAATAACGTAGTGTTAAAAATAAATGTGATGTCTGGTTTTTTTATCACCCAGTTAAGGGGAGAGCATAATCACCTAGTATCCAAGCACATCAAACACACATTCATTGTCCTTTTGTAATTAATCATATGTGCATTTTTTATGCAAAGATACAATATAATTAAATCAATTTCCAGGTAGATCTTGCAAAAAAAAACATTAGTAGATTCATATTTTTCATCTTTGACAAGTGACTAGATATCTGCAAGTCGCCAAAAAAGTTGATTAGGCCTCGGGAAATTAAAATTGTCTTTGTTTAATTAAATGCGACATAAAAGAGTACATATGTGGTAATATTTACAGTAAATGCGATACAATTTCGAGCATATGCGCAAAGACAGACTTTTAATGCGACAAAACGGAGATAGCATGCGAAATAAGAGAATGTAAATGCGAATAAACAGAGAGGATATGTGGAGGAATTTTCCGTGACTATGTTGTTTCTCTATTAAAATAAGATATACTTTGCTTCTGTATATGCAACAAATCATTGTAAATGCATAATTCTAGTTTCGTCTGAGAGCTGCAAGAAAAAAAGACAGAACATGGATTAAAATGACAAATAACACATGCGATAAAACATAGATCAAATGCGGTGATATTTAAAGAAAATGTGACATTTCTATGGTTAAATGCAATATTTGTTCTGTCAAATACGATGATCTTCGTAGCATATGCAATAGAATTCACTGCGTATACGATACTCTGCATTTTTCCTGAACCGGTATAAGAATCTACAAACAAAATGACAAAGAATAGATGCAAAACAACACAGCATAAATGCGAGAGAATAGATAGCCAATGCGACAGAATTTTAGTCATATGCGATATCTCTCAAAGAAAATGCGGTAGAATTTGAGTCAAATGCGATGATATTTGCTTCTTATGCGATAGAATTTATCGTAAATGCATTGTTCTTTATTCAAAACCTCCAATAAGAATCTGCATGCAAAAAATTGATTAGAATCAGGCGTGGCCCTACGGTGGGCGCCAATATATGTAAGCAAGAATAGTGACTCCAGCATACCAATGACACATTAATTATTAATTTAAGAAGCAAATCTCCTCAAGACCGTCTTATTGTCCTCTAATTTCAAGGATCTAATAGTCTTTCATATTTGCTCTCAGAAGAACGTAGACTATTTAGATAACAACTTGAAATATGAGATTTAACTAAAATGATCCAAAAACAAGCTACTTATGAGAGCTACAACTTGAAATATGAGATTTAACTAAAATGATCCAAACACAAGCTACTTATGAGAGCTAAGGTGCAAGATTCATTGAAGATACACGATTATTTTATGAAATTGAACTAAATGGATGCAAGATTAAGCTACAATAGATGAACAATGAAAAGCTAAGGTAACATGAATTTTATGCTATGAAATTGAAAACTAGAAATGTCATTATTCTAATGCAAAATGAATGGAGACACTTTTACCTCCAAAGTGAGGAGTATTTATAGAAATTTTCAAGGCTTAGGGGTGTGGTGTCACTAACTCTGGTCAAGTAGCAATTGGTTAAGAGAGGATGAGGTGGAAAGGGCGGGAGTGATATGTATTTAATTTGATTTAATTTATGAATGAGATGTATTCAAATTGATTTAATTTATGAATTAGAGGAATTAATAGGGATGTGAAGTATATAATTAAATTGTTAAATTTAATCAAATAGTAAAATAATTTAATAAAGATATGAACTATACAATTAAATTGTTAAATTTAATCATATAGTAGAAGATTTATGTTGTTAATTAATTAAATAGCTTGTATTTAATTAATAATGCTTCTTGACAATTTTTAGGTGTATACACCTATATTGAGATTGGTTTAAAAATGCACATGATAAGATGCATGAAAGAGAAAGAATCCTAAGTAGACTAGTCTGGAAATACAAGGATGGGATCAATTTCCTGGTGAGCAAGGACCATTGCCATATAGACGCAGTAGAACCAAGGATTGCTTGGTTATCAGAGCTATTGTATGAAGTGTATGTAGATGATGTGGAGAAAAAACATTGAGGTGTTGTTGCATTTGTTGTGGATCCAAAAGAACAAAGATTTGGTACTCCAACAAAAATACTAAATAAGATGATCTACGGGAAGTCAGAGAAGGATCATGCAAAGAAAATGGAGAATCTACATAAAAATATAAATTTCCCCTTGCATTAGAGGATTTTGATTTTCCTCTGGAAGAAGGAACCTCCAAACAAGCACAAAGAAAGACAAGGTCCACCTTTGTTCCCTCTCCGACAATGAAAATTGGTCCCTCTGGAACCCCTACAAAGACTACATCACTAGAGAAGAAGGGCCAAAGGCATATGAAAAAAGCCAGAAAAGAGAAATTAGGTCCATTAGAGGCGACTGTTTAAAAATTGGTGAGAAAAAACAACACTGATGAGAAAGAAAAAGAAAAATGTAAGATGAAAATGAGAACCAAGGAAACAAGGGTAAACACACAATAGTGGGTTACACTTTTTTGGAGGAAGCAATTCCTCACAAAATTTGCAAAGCATGCGGATTGAGAAAGTACTTTCGATAGAAATTAGGGACTTTTGATAGAAAGTACTTTATATCGAAAGTCCTTGATTAAGGGCAATTCTAGTCAATTACTTTCAATAGAAAGTAGTTTTGATCGAAACTACTTTCTATCGTAAGTAGTTTCTATCGAAAGTCTCTGATTAGAGGCCATTTGCAAAGATTGACACAAATCTGAAGTTTTCATGGCTTCGGGGCTCAAGCACAGGGCTCAAATGGAAGAATAAGGAGACATCCTTTTGCATCGCACAAGTACTCTGAATGAGCTTTCTAACTAATATAGATTTGACAATTTTTGAATTAATTAGGTCTATGTTTTTTGACGTGCATCCAATGTAGGTTTTTTATCGAATATAAACCTCCAAGTTTGATGTTCAATGAAAAATAGTAGAAAAAAGAATTTTTTTTTAAAAACATAACAGTGCCCTCCAGCTTTGAGTCTACTTTCTATCAAAAACAAAATTTGAATTTCAATAAATACACAAGTTATAAGCTATGTAGTCAAGGTATGTCAAAATTACGGTTTACTCTACTTCAAATGCTCATAAAATATACAATAATCATGATAATGTCGTCAAACCAATTGCATGTTGTCTGTATGGATGTTACAAAAACCAAATTCGAAAGAAGCGCATTGATATATATTTTAGAAAAAAAGTTATGCTCTATGAAGTCAATGTAACTTTTTGAAAATGATATTTTCTGCAGCATAGAAGTTTTCGTAGGAGAAAAAAAAACCATTCAAATCAATTTAAAAAAACAAAAAAAAATATTTAGAATCTAGACAGAAAATCCTAAAATACTCTAGTTTACTCTATCTTCTGATTTCAAACAGTTTAATGACAATATGCATCTGAATCTGAATTTTTTTTTCAAAATGTAGACTTCAATGTCCATTTAGGCAAAAAAAGTGTAACCCACTATTGTGGGATCACCCACAAAAGAAGATAAGGATGCGAATGAGGAGGATAATGTGCCTCCCATTAAAAGAAAGAGAACCAAGGTCTCTTTGGCAAAGACACTCGTTTAAAATAAGAAAGAGAAAAAAAATAGAAAGAAAAGTAGGAATAGGAAAAGGTAAAGAAGAAGAAGAAGAAGATAGATGATCCTCTGGTTGATACTGGCTATCAACCCTTTAACATGGAAATTTTGGTTTGTGCATTGGGTCAACATGACTCATTAGAAATGACTATCAATTTGTATAAGAATACTCATTCAGTGGACAATGAGATTATAGCGAAGGTCATTATATTGCACATGAATTCTTTTGATAAGCATCTTGCTGATATATCAGACAAGCATCCAAGGAGCTGAGGGAAGCTTTGACCAAGAAGTGGAAGGAAACAATATTAATAGAAGCCGACATCTAGGCACATGCTTTGGATAAGATATGTGGCTCTATAACTCAAGATTAAATAGCTAAAATTGCTACATATTTAAGAATCATATTTAGCAGCAAGAAAAGGGTCAATACCCTCATGAGTAAAGATTCTAAATATAAACAATGTTTTATTAAACAAACTAAATATAAGACTATAGAAGTGATGATGAATCTATTGAAGACTATGATTCTCCTCTAAAGAAGGTAGATATAGATGTGTTGAAACTTCCCTTTTGGATATAAAAATTCCTAATATTAGATTCATGGGAGTTTCTTTAGAGAATTCTTAGGATGTGAATAAAAAAGATGATACAAGTCTAGAGAAAGGACACAACGAACAAAATACCACTGGAAAATATCAAGAGATATCAAGAGAGAAGATTCCATAGAAAGATAAGTGTGCGGAAAAGGAGAAGAATGAAGAGAAGGTTGTTGAAGAAAAGAAGAATGATGAAAAAAAGGTGAAATACTTGGTGTTGAATCTTCAAGACCTCCCGCAAATATGATTTCAGATCTATTGAGCCTTCAGATGCAATTGAAACCAGTCATTACTACTAAGGTATTGTAGGTGCCTATGTTGAACACCACAAGCACCGAGAACAACGAGTGAATCACCACAAATAAAAACTTAACAATTCTGCTACAATATTTAGTAGCTTTTATTAATCCAACTAATCATCCACAAAAGATATAGCACTAATAACACATACATATGAACACCAAATTTAGGTGAGGAAACCAAGATTGGAAAAACTGGAGTGAGATATTCAAGTGTTTCCAAGTGGAACGACACACTATTCCAAAAAGGAAAAGTCTACAAGAGAAAGGTGACATGCTAATCACTGAAATCAAGAAGGTTATTTTTTATATTTGTTTTGTGATGCTCACCAACACAAAATAAAATACCAGCTATTATATCATTCTTGAACAAGGAAACTCCAAATGGTAAACAATGTGATCTATTAAGGCAACCCCAAGGTTTGCAATATGAACAATCCAACTTTATGATGGATAGATTCAATGAATGATGTGATATTTTGTTCTCACAAAGGGAGTTACGCAATCGTTCTACAAAGCAACTAGATCTTGAACATCTATTATAACAATTTAAGTGATCCAATCTTGTTGAACTTATTTAAACTCAAACAAAAGACAAAAGGGAAAGGGTTAGGAAATCCAAGCTAACACCTAAGGACAATGATAACAATGGATAAGGCTTGGATCGACGAATTATTTATGGAACTACTTTCTACTTAGCTAGAATAGCTCACAATACAGTAGAGAGTGTAAGCTTCTAAGGTAGTGAAAGATTTTCATATTGTAAATAATCCATCCAAATACTCAATGTTGGCACAATCCAAATGAGCACCCACAATTGAACTATGCTAAAATGAAGTTTTGACTAACCATGAAAAGTAACTTGCAATCAACATGGTACAAATGGTATGAACCAAGGAATTCATCAAATATCTCCACATTTCTCCATCAAAAACAATGAACTTTAACTAAAGCTTGAGAAGTAGAAACCCTGAAAATGGAGAAACTCATACAAAGATCTACCATATCTTCAATGAATAATTTACATTATCTTCAACATAGTCTTGACAACAATCTTTGATCTCCTCCTCCTCTTCATCCCCATACTACTACTTACTCCAAATAAACCCCCCCTTTACAAATGAAAAGGACAAGCCTTTTATAGACTTCATAGTTACAAATGAAGAACCTAATTAAACTAAAAGAGGGGTAAAAAATTATTCAATCAGAGAAAGAGATTTAAAGCAAGAAGCACTACACACCCAACAAAGAAAACAACATTACACAACCCTGTCAATTAACAATAAGTGATCCAACAAATGGGACATCTCGAGGGATAATTTACCCTTATCCACTATATTGCAAGCTTGCACATGATGAGAAACCCATTTGGCCAAACAATTTGCAACTCCATTCCACTCTCTTGGAATGTGACTAAAATTAATAGATTCCAAGGAGCTATACAATAAAATAATTTGTCTAACCACCATAGCTAAGTGCCAACCAACATCAATTAACTACCGCTCATTCAACAAAGTCACCACCACCCTAAGAGGTCTTCGCCCTCTTTTGATATGACCCTTCGGTCCTGCAAGAAGGGGCTAAAGGTAAATCTTAACGTTGGATGATCATAGGTTTAGGTTGGGATTTTGGATCCTTTCTCTAGTTTGAGTTTGCATGTAATTCTTCTCGTGCATTGTTTGTTCCAGGTTGAGGGAGGTTGATGTTAAAACCCTCGCTCTGGTCTTGATCCATTCCTTGTTGTGGGATGCCTTTGAATATCTTTAACGACCTTTTCGTACAGGGTTTCGGGGCCCCTGCAAAAACTTCTTTTTACTTAATAAAAAAAGTCACCACCACCTGAAAATTTGATTCACAAATAATCCTTGTCTAGCCAAAAGCACAACTACGCTCTACCGCACACAAGAATGCAAGATCCTCCTTTAAACTATTGGTATGAAGACCCTTATAAATTGAGAAAATGAATTGAATATATCCAGAGCTATCACGACCAACTCCACCAATACCAACATGACCAATATTCCCCCGAGATAAACCATCAATGTTGATTTTCAAAACTTCCCGCGGAGGAGGGGACCAACCTCCCTCCTTACTTATCCTTCACAAAGGATGATGGTATCAATTTTTAATGATTTTCCTAGCACCCCCCAGGAGAATGAGCACCTCCCTGAAGAGAAAATTGAACCGATTACAGATATCGACATCCCCAGGATCCACTTCTCCATCAAAGTCATGCTTCAACAACACAATCTCACAAAGAGTGGACAATTTTCCACTACAAGTGCTAAACAACCATCCTACATCATGAAAATTTTGGAAACTTCTTTCCAAGTAAATATTCCAGATAATAAAAGTGGGTCCAAGAGCATAGGAAACCTAGAGAAAAGAGGTCTTAATAGGGGGCTTACATAGGCGGGCCTAAAATTCACTGAAAGAAGAAATATGCCAACAAGTTTGAAACCAAATTCCTCACTAGAAATGCCAAATCTCACTAGATAAGGAGCACTAAAACAAGACGTGAGAAACACACTCCTCACTATTATGGCACAAAACACACATAGAGGGGCCCTGAAAGCCCTACTTACACAAATTATCTCAAGACATCGATTTTGGACCACCAACCACATTAAAAATTTGCACTTAGGCCAAGAAAACTTACTCCACACGTGTTTCCACCAAGCTAGTTCTACACCTCTAAACAACTTTCTAATAAGTTGCAAGTACCCAACAACAACATACTAGTTAATAGAAGACTACCCCAAACTAGTATATTCTTCCCAGCCAGAGAATTACATCACGAGAAGCAAGAATCTGAGCCAACTCCTAACGAGCATCTTCTAATCCACCTGGCGGTCATTCACAGGAGTCCTTCCACCCATAACCATCAACCAACCCTAAATTCCAAATAGTCTTATAATGTGAAACCTTATCCCAACCCGCTACAATAAAACTATCATAGAGAGATTGGAGATGCAGATACTTAGAAAGGATAGGAGGATTTCCATCCCAAGAATCCAACCAAAAGAGAGCCAAATCAGAGACCCCTTCCTTCCAAAAGACAACAAGGAACATCCAGAGAGTTAAATATTTTTAGATACTTATATGTGAGAATGTGATCCCAAACCTGGTTCTGATAGGTACACCAATGCCAATATAATTTGGCAACAAGATCTTTTCAATTTAAGAGATAAGAATGAAGACCAAGACCCCACTCCTTTGGCTTACACACATAGTCCCACTTACAAAGCTCTATTTACAAGTATGCAAATTACCATTCCAAAGGAATAAGCGGGAGAGCATAAAATTCCTTAAGAAAGTACACCTAGGTCATTCAAAAAAAAATGCCTGTAGATAAGAAGAGTTTGGATCACAAACTAAAGAATAGTCACCCTACTAGTTATGGACAACCATTGATGAGTCTAGTGAGTAACCTTTAATCGTAGCTTGTTAAGTAGATCTTGCAAGTATGGTATGGACAACCAACCAACAGAAACAAAGATACCCAGATAAAGCAAGGGAAGATAGCCAATCTAAAACCTCAAAATATTGGTAATCCTTATTTGAATAGCCTTAGGACTATCGAAAAAGTAAATAGAAGATTTATGCTCATTGAATTTTTGACCTGAAGTAGCCAAATAAATCTATAATGTCTATTTGAAAGATTCCTCCTCCTAAAGACGAGCAACCTCTATAAGAGTCGTATCATCCAAACAATGAAGGTGAGAAAGATTAGGCAATCCATTATCCCAGCTCCAGCCCTAAATCAAGCCATGAGAGACCCGAAACTTAATAAATATGCCCAGCTTTCCACCATAGGAAATAAAAAATAGGGAGAAAGAGGATCTCCCTGGCAAAGGCCCCTAGAAGCTCCAAATAACTTAGATGACTCTCCACTGATAATAATAGAGAAGGATGAATAAGTAATGAAACTCATCGTCCATTAGAATCACTCCCAACTAAAACCAAAGGCAATGAGAATTTGTTGCAAAAAGTGCCACTTAGCTCTAGCATAAGCTTTGGCAATACCAATCTTGATGAATATAGATTTGTCCTTAGAAATCGGGATTGAGTGAACAACTTCAAAAGAAACCACCACACCATCTATAATTTGTCTACCTACCACAAAACCCCCTTGCTCATTTGAGATCAAAGTCGAGAGCAAGGTTTTGAGCACCTCAACAATTAGCTTAGTAGTAATTATGTAGACCACATTACACAGAGCAATGTGCCTAAAAAAATCTAGCCAATTAGCAATTTTCTTTTTATGAAAAAGAACAAGGAAAGTAGAATTCAAGCCTAAAGCACTTGTTTGTTGCCATAAGATTCTTGGCCCACTTCCAACAAATCCAAATTAACATCCTAGAATTAGTGAAAAAATTCTACAACAAAACCTTAAAGCATCTTTTCTTTGATTGTAAATTTACTTGCAAAGTTTGGTCTATCTTCCTCTGTTCTCCTATTGTTTGGGATGGTCATCTTGGTCTATCCCAAAGAGGTCCTTGCTGGTTTTGTGGATGATTTTGATCTTAAGCTTAATCAATTCTAGTTGGTTTTATGTATTGAGATTCTATGATTTGTTTAGAAGCAGACCAACGAAGGGGTATTTCATAGCAAAAAGATAGTGCTTACTAAGTTCATTTTGAAACTAACACATTATTCTATTATGTCACAGGTCTCTGTTGTATTGGAGATTCCTAAAATCTGATTTATGATCCTTATGCGTGAAGGTACAAAGGTGCTTTACAAAGTTGACGTTCACTCTGTTCACTACTTCAATCCTTACAAGGAGATGCTTGATTAGAAGGAACTTGATATTTTATATCAGTTTATTAAGAACAACATTGACATTGTACAAGAGAATGCAAATATTTAAGAAATTAAAGGTTCAGATGCCCCGAGTTGGGAGGATGCTACCAACATCCCTCCAATTGATCCTCTAGTTGGTGTCGATGATCAAGATGAAAGAAGTAACAATATCATTGGAGCATGGGGTTCATGAAGACCATGCACTATTCATACCAGTTCTGTTGTTCTTTTTTGTTTTGACAGATATCAATTTATAAAGTAATGTAAAGTATAAAATGGTCAATGAAGCAACCCATTTTTTATTGATCATTTACTAATATAGGCAATATTGATAGTAGCACAAGGACATGGTCTAGGTTGAATATATATCTCATTAGATAGATATTATGTTTACAAAAAATGTTATTGAACAGTTATGTTGATGTACCTCTCTTTTTGAACTATCTTAATATAAAAGAAATTATACAAGAAACCCATCCGAGCTTGGAGCTTTAACCTTACGCATCCCAAAAGTAACCTCCAATTCAAACAAAGATATCAAATGCACAAGGAACTCATTCATCTCATTGGTGCCTAGAGAGGGAATAGACACAAGTATCATATTCTCTTCATCCTCTATAGGAGGCGAGTCTTCAAAAAAGAAAGAAAATAGTACTAAATAGCTTCAAGAGATAGAGCTTGCAAAGATGATAGTTGAATTCCTTCTAAATTCACCAAATATGATAGTTGAATTCCATTTATTAAGCTACAATTTTGAAAATTACAATTTCTTTACAAAGGAATCCATAGAAATGAAAAAGGAAAGGCCACCATATTTCCACCACTGGGCCATTAAGTCATGAAGGGAAGAGTCACGAAGCTACACAAGTTGGAACTTAAAAGGAGGATTTTTAGGAACTGCAACAAAAGTCGCTAAAATTTTCATAGGCCAAAGATAAGAGCCATTCAAATCAAGAATTTCAGTAGTACTCAAGCTACCACCAACCCAAAAATAGAAAACAAGAAACCTAATGCAAATGAAGGACTGCAAATGAGGTTCAATCTGAGTGTTCTTCAAACATCTAATCAATACACACAAGTGTAAACATTGCCTTTGATTCTTAGACCTCTACCATTATCCCATTTGAGTACTCTATGGGCATCCTTACATATGACATCTCAACCAGGTTTGACAACCCATCATGAAGTTCTTGTATTCAAAGGCAACTTCATTTGTTATTCTCAACAATGCAAGACTACATGAACACAAAATATCTCACTTTTGAGTAGTGGCAAGCCTACTCTTTTATGGATTAAAGGACATACATCAAAAGTTTAAACTACAACAACTTGGAACAAACCTAAAAGATCTCACATTCTTCTTTGTGATAATGCCCTCCTTGACATACAAGCAAACCATGAGTTTGTTTGGTTGAATACTTCATTCATTTCCTTACTAGACTGTCATCAACTGCCTTCTAATGACTATCAAGACATAACTTGTACAAAACATCACCGTAGACCATGCCACTAGGAGGAATTTTAGATGATGTTGGTGCATACCTCCCCACCAATTTTCATGAGTTTCCAATAGCGGGAAGTCAAGATTTTAATTTAATTTGCTCACTGAAAACCCTAGGCAAAGTTTGAAATAGTTTTTGCTAAATTTGTTATAACTTCTTCAAATCTCCATGAAAATTAATGAAACTAGATGCAAAAGAAAGCTAAGGCCATGTACTTTCTTCCATACATGTGTGCATGGTTGTATCTAGTACATATAGGCCATACAAACCAAAAATTTCAGATTATAGCAATAAAAAGAAAACTAAAAAAATAGACCCACTCTCACAAAAAACACAATATCTTCCACAAAACTCAATGAAAATGGCTCAAACTATAACCATTAGAAAAATAGAAACATTATCCAACTTCTCCCACTGGTTTTTAAGATGTACCAATCCATACAAGGCCATACCAATTGAATATAAGTCTGCAATACACAAAAAATACAAGGAAAACATGCTAGAAATGAAGTTTTTCAAATTCAATGGTTCTCCAACCTTGGTTTTCGTGCATATATTCCTTTAACATACAATTTTCAACCTTCTCTAACTTCCTCAACCGATTATTTTTCCCATTTTTACTAATTTGGAAGTTTTGCAACTTTTGTGCATCTTTTTTGCTTGACATGGCAACATTTTTCTACTTTTGACATTTTTGAAAAACCAACATTTTACAACCCAAACCTAGTCAAATGGTCTTGAAATGACCCAAAATAGTCTTAAATGACCTTATTTGACCAAAACAAACCCAAACCACACAAAACCAAAAAATTTCTATATTAACCTAGCATGTATCAAAGATGCCCCTGCATCATACTCCCTAACGGAAAGAAAGAATTCAAGTTCCACTTTAATGAAGATTAGTTACTATCCTTCCTTATATGGTTTTGGCCTTTATGTGACCAACTATTCTGCCGGTAGGTGAGCTCTTCATCTTTTCCAATGATATTTTCATCCTTTTGCCTTCTTGAAGTTCATCCTCTTTCACCGCGTTGGCTTCATATGTTACTGTCTTTAGTTGTAAATTTGTTGTATGCACTACCTTGTCATCATCCTCTAGTGGTTCTAGTCTACCTTGATGCTCAATGTGTTATACTTCCACTCTTTCACTTTAACCTTCTCCTCCGTGAGGTAATTGTTGTCAGGTCTTCACACCATCGCCCCATTGCAAATGAGACCCCCCCTTTATTTTCTATAGTTGGTTTAGGTGGTAGGGTTAGTGCTAGCAACAATTAAGAATTGGGCAAGCCTTCCAAAATTCTAGTTGCAAAAAAATTGAGAAAATTGGCAAAATTTGGCTAAGGGCCAAAAAATGGAAAAACAATTGAGGAAATTTGGTAAGTGTCCAAATTTGGGAAAATTTGATAAAATTTGGCTAAGTTTGAAAATGAGAAGTTAAAACAAAAATTTGAGCCAAAGATGTACAGATTTTCCTAAGTAAACGCCTAACAAGGGGAAATAAAAAGAGAATTATTGATAAAATTCAAGTAATATTTCCCTCTTTATGTGAACACATAGAGAGGTAGATTCCACCCTTTTTCTGGCGATTTGTCAGATAGAGGAGTGGATTCCACCTTCTTGTCTAGAAATTTTCAACATAGAGTAGTGGATTCCACCTTCTCATGTGGCAATGAAATTAATTACATTTATTGGACAATGAATCAACCAAAAATATCGATTTGAGCATCAAGATTGAATTCAAATTTTCCATTAGAAGATAGTCATTTAATGTAATTAAACCTTGCATTGAGCTTTGGATTACATTATTAATAATATTAAGCAAGGGAGAGCAATTTTAATGACATTAATTGGGATGGAAATTAATTTCAAATTAAGATAAGACCGAATTTGCATCAATTTTAAAAAAATGGAGATCAATTTTAATTTCATATGAGATTAAATTTACCTTGATTTTGCAAAATATGGATCAATTTTAATTGTGAATTAATAATTCATCCATTGTGGCATTGAATTTATCCAAATGGCATCAATTTTAGCAAATGGGTGGTTGAGATTAATGGGAAAATAAATCATAAATGACAATAAATTAAATATTTTCCAATCATCTTGAAGTTGTAAAGGACCATGTGTTGAAAGAATTATTCAAGGCCCTTGATTTTGCAAAAATATCAATCAATTTCAACCAAAGGGGAGCTAATTCGAATTAGTTTATTCAAGGAGTCATCAAATTTAAATAATTAGCATTGATTTTAAATAAGGAAAATAATATTTTTCTAATGATGTTGATTATTATTGTTGCAAATCAATTTGAAGATGAGAGATTAAATTTCTATTTTCATTACCCAACTAAATTTTGTTATTGGAAATTAAAATGGGAAGCTTAGATTTAAATAAAATTGATTGGAATGGTTTTGAGAAAAAAATTGAATTGCAGATTTGATTTTATATCCATTGGTTTCCTCTCTTTTCAAGAGATTAATTAAAAAATAGCAAGTTTGTGATGATTTTATAAGTCTTACTAACTTGATATGTTGAAATTCTTGTCTATAGGGTAAGCATGCTAAGGTGGTGCCAATTTCTTTAACCAATGAGAATGTGCCAAGTGTTCCAGTGGAGGAACTTCATCATATCATATCTAGATTCATTGAATATGCCAAAGAAGAAAGAGGATAAAGAAAATAATATTCTCAAGTGTGACTTGGTGTATATACAAGTGGCGCCATCTTATTGGTCCATTAAATGATGGCTTCTTCTACACGCTTCTACCTAACCTCTTTTCTCATTGGCTCATAAAATATTGTAATTTTTTCATTGGCCTATTTGTTGGTGTCTCTTATCAAGTGGTTATGCCTAATCTATTTTCTTATTGGCCCATGAAAGCAATACAATTTTTTTATTGGCCCACATGGTGGTGCTTCATTGTAATTGGGTGGTTTTTTTAATATTTGTAGCTATAATTATGAAAACCCTAATTAGGGCTTATGTGGATTAATCTTGGCCCTTTATTTCAAATTAATCTTGGTCATTCATTGTAGTTGAGCCTCTATAGAAAGACTTGCTCACATCATTTGTAATGAGAGTTATGTTGAAGAATTGTTGCCAAAGTACTACCAAAATTGTTCTCTATTCATTGTTGTGCTTGCATGGTGGATATAAATGATCATTTTGGAGTATTGCATGGTTCTTTGCATCTCTCACTTAGATCTGAAATTCATTTCATATTAAGTAGAAGTAGATGAATGGAACATATTGTTGAATGGTGATTAATGGTGAAGCTAATGTCCATACCTTTTGTTACTTGTTGATTGTAAGTAAAGGTGTAAGATTAGTCTAAGCCTAAATTGCAAGTGTTTAAATTATATTGGGGATGTTCATTTAGATTGCACCTTCATAGGGTATTTGGATGAGCCTTGACAATGCGAAAATCATTCATGCATCCATAGAAGCTAGCACCCTCCTATGCCTAATCGATTTGGCGAAGCAATGATTGGTTAGAGGCTCACCCCATCATCAACATCGTCTTACATTCTTAGAGTTAGATCGAATTTCTAAACCCTTTCCTTTGCAAGTTATTTGGTTGGAAGTGATTGGAAAAAGTTAAAATCCAGTTGATATCCATTGAATGAGCAATGCAAGTCCCTTTGTGATAAGTAACATATCACATCATTAAAATTGAGTGAAATTAACAATAAGAAGGAACCTTGAGGCTGTCTCATTTGATCACACAATTCATCTCCATTGTTTAGCATATGAGCATCTTTATTCAAGAGAGAGTTGGAAATTTGACATTTCATCCTGAGATACTAAGTATTCAATTCTGCATGTTATAGTGGAACAAAACTCACATCAATAGTAATACAAGTGATATCATACCATACTTTGGACCTTTGTGTGCTATTATATACTACATATCTATGATGTCCCTGTTTTGAAATAAAATTTAATAATAAATGATAAATAAATAAGCAGATAAATAATAATAGATTATAATATAATCTATTATTAAATTAATTATATTATTAGTATAATAATGAAAGAAATTAGTATACTAACTAATAGTATAATACAACGAATATAGTAATAATATAATCTATTATTAAATATAGTATATTCACATAATAATATAATTACAATATAAATAAATAATAAATCAAAATAATAATAAATAATATTCATAATTCAAATGGATTAATAATAATAAATCTATTATAATATATTATATATTATTAGTATGATAATATGACACATAATTCACATAATAATAATACGATATATATTAATATAATAAATAATTAATACAATAATTAGCCGATAGGCTTCCCCTGCGAGGTTGCTCGCGTCCGTACTCCAAGGAAACCTTTCTCGCCCTTAAAACTAGCTAATTTTCTAGTATTGAGGTACGACAATGGAAAGTGTAAACCATGTTACAGTAATTTTTGCTCACTTGATCACGTTTTTGAGACTTGTGCCTTATGATTTCTTGGTTGTTCTGAGTGCATATGCAAATGGGCATTGGCAATCAATGGTTGAAAATAATCCTCAAACCATGCAAGATGATTGCAACCATGTGGTTCGTTGATTTTTGCACCTTGTGTTGTCTATAATTACACATTATTTTCCTGCAGAGGACCCACCATATTTCCTTCAATCCGATGGCCATGCTCATATATTCACAGTCTCTGTTATTACCGTTCCATCAATTGTTGATTCACTATTTATATGAATTAAAAGATAAATCTACTCAAATAGGGCCAATTTTGTAACCACAAGCAACCTAAAGATGCATAACCCCTCAATCGCACTAGATCCCAAAGAACCAATGGCTAATGCCTCTGAATCGCACTCCATTTCTTTTGCCTCCATCAATGATCCCAAACTCGTCTTCATCTTTCCCAAAAATTCCTCCCTCCCTAGAATGCAAAGCCTCCGCAGAGTCAACCAAATCAGAACAAAAATTTCCCACGGGATTCTCATCCAAATTCATCTCTGACGAAGGGCGGGAAAAATAATCCGCATCTAAGAAATTCCCCAATTCAATTTCCAATGGCAAGCCGTTTTCTGGATCCTCTTCGTCCTCCAGGGGGATCGAACTCAAGGTAGAATTGAAATCAAGCACCTCCCACCCAACACACTCGACATGCTCTTCCCTCCTCGTGATTTTTTTCCCCTTTCCTTACTTGCACAAGATATGGTTGAAATAAAGAAAATAGAGCCTTTGCAAGAATACAAAACTAAAAAAAGCAGCATACGAAATGAAAAACTAACTCTATAATTAACTAAGAGATTACATGAAATTATAGAATATAAAAAATGAATGACCACGATCGACAGAGAAAATTCCGGTGAAGCTAGATGCTCAAGAAATTAACACCAAGTTTTGCTTAGTTAAACATATGCATGAAAACCATTTGAATCCTTCATTTAAGCAAGAACTGAAGGATCATACTGAAATTAAAAATAGACTATAAACCATAAATCACAGATCAAATGGAGGTAGAATGGACGAAATTAATAAGGATTGAACCATTTATTTTATGCATTTGCCTCCTAAAGGACGACACTATATGCACATCTTGCAGCCTTTGCATTCCATAAATCCACATCTCTGGGGCATTTTTGCAAACAATTTAAGCTCGCTCTTTTGTAAATTTTCTGTAAGTTGTAATGAAAGTAATCCATGAGAAAGAAGCTCACTCTTTTGTAAATTTTCCATCATAACTTCGAACCACTACGTAAAGGACATGCAACCAAAAAAAGAAGGGAGACATGCACTCTGTATGGGGATATGCATATTAACTTTAGAATATCTTTATCTTATTTAAATTTATTTCTCTTATAATATAAATGATATGAATTATTATAGAGAAATATATACTAAATATTAATGATATTATAATTTATATACTGTAAATTCTTAACTTTATTTTTAAAATTATATATATATATATATATATATATATATATATATATATATATATATATATATTGGATGAAATAGGGTTGAGGAGATTATTTGTTAATTGTTGTTTGATTAGCTTAGAGTATATTGAATTCCTTAACCCTACTTCATATTTACTTGAATTGTATTGATTGTATATTGTAATTATGATTAGGAAGAAGATAAGATACTCCTCTTTTATTTCCAAATGCACAAATGGAAGATCCAAGTTGATCAACCCAAAAGAGGGGTTAATGCGCAAATGAATCAACTATTCAGAAAAGGAGAATAACAAAGGAGATACCTTAAATTATGTTAATTATATGTATAGAAATGATATATAACAGTAATTGAAGGAATGGGAGAAATACACTAACCTTGAAATATTGCAGATCAAAGAATGTTGTTTTTTGAGGTCTGTGAACTGTTTCTAGAAAAACCAACAGTTGATACCGAACCGGAACGCAGAGACAAACAAAACCCAGAAATTTTTTTTCATTCTGATCTCGTCTTATGAAAAAGGTAGACCTTGACCCACAAATGTCAACCCTGACCCAATAATCTCGACCCTGACCTGCACAGATCCAACAGAAAATCTGTTTGCGCCATCTGAAAGAAAGCCAAAAAGGGTATCCAGATCTGGTCTCAAATCCACTGTTCTTAACCTGTACCTACAAGAAAAAGGAGATTGTTTGTTGTGGGGGAGGGGTTTGCCTTAGTCAAACCCTGGTTTAGGAATTAACCTCAAATATATGTAATTGAAATTGTAGAAATGGACAAAGTAAATACATAAATTCACCTTGCTTGACAAGGTCCTTGTGGCAGATTTGAATTCTTGAATCCACAAGTATGCTTCAAAATGTAGAATATAGAAATGTAGGATGTCTTCAATCTCTTGCTTGTAGATCTCCAACACCAAGTCTTGAATGGGTTCTTGAACTTGAAATAAGCTTGGAAGAAGGTGGATGGAGAGATCACCAAAAGGGCACTATGTGGCTTCAATCCTTCAATGGCCTCCAATGGATCTCCTTCATGAGAATGGATACTTGAATGGATGAATGATTGCTTGAAATCTTGCGTGATTGCTTGCTTAAATCACACTTGAAGATAGCTTGAGAATACTTGATCACGATTAGAAGACTTAGAGAAAATGAGAGACAAAGCTTCCCTTTTATATGAAATTGGGGCACAATCTTCTAAGGAGGCCTACATAGAAGGATTAAATTCCCATTAAAGCCTTTACCCCTAGGAGAGGACCTATATTAAATATAATTTAGGAATCAACGCTTTGAAACCCGAAACAGCTGACCCGGAAGCGAGAAATACTTTTTGCAAAGGCCGACCTCCAAAAACTGTGAGACCTCAAGATCTGAACCCTGGGTCAAGGTTGAGGTCAACCTTGACCTAGGTCAGGGTCGAGGTCGACCCTGACCTAGGTCAGGGTGTTAGTAATAACTGAGAGGAGGGGGTGAATCAGTGCCTCAAAAATTTATCCAATTTAAACTTTAATCCACCAATCAATACTTCTCCAATTATTAAGTCCCTACAAGATGTATGCCTTTGAAATGCTTGAAACAAATAACTGTCTGTCGGTTTACCTTGTCTGTCCTTCTTCTCCTTAATAACGGATAAACAGTAAAACTTATTTACCGATACTCAGTAAATATGCAGAGTATACCAGTCAATCCATAAATGCTTATGTGAAATGTAAAACACTAAAGTAATAAACCATACACACATATCACAAGGATTTTAACGTGGAAACCCTGTTAAGGGAAAAAACCACTGGGACCGGTACCCCAAATTTTCACTCTTCTGAAGTGAGCCCTGTTAGGAGCCAACCTTGTTAAAGGTTACAAACACACTGTT
>MU227576.1:1192892-1206217 GCA_018584345.1 Thuja plicata | reverse complement strand
AATGTAGAAATGTAGGATGTCTTCAATCTCTTTCTTGTAGATCTCCAACACCAAGTCTTGAATGGGTTCTTGAACTTGAAATAAGCTTGGAAGAAGGTGGATGGAGAGATCACCAAAAGGGCACTATGTGGCTTCAATCTTTCAATGGCCTCCAATGGATCTCCTTCATGAAATGGATACTTGAATGGATGAATGCTTTCTTGAAATCTTTCTTGCTTGCTTGCTTGAATCACACTTGAAGATAGCTTGAGAATGCTTGATCACGATTAGAAGGCTTAGAGAAAATGAGAGAGAAAGATTCCCTTTTATATGAAATTAGGGCACAATCTTCTAAGGAGGCCTACATAGGAGGATTAAATTCCCATTAAATATAATTTAGAAATCAACGCTTCGGAACCCGAAACAGCCGACACGGAAGCAGGAAATACTTTTTGCAAAGGCCGACCTCCAAAAACTATGAGACCTCAAGATCTGAACCCTGGGTCAAGGTCGAGGTCGACCTTGACCTAGGTCAAGGTCGAGGTCGACATAGACCTAAAAGGTTGACCCTGACCCTGAAGCCCAAAATCACCAGTCTGCAGTTCAGAATACAGAAATCAGGCTAAACAGGAGTGGAAAGAGGGACAGAACAGGGGAGAAGCCATGTCAAGATCAGGAACCCATTCAAGGCGCTTTCCATGACCTTAAACCACTTAATCGGAAGGCTAAACACATCTACAATGGAAGTGCTTCCATTTTCTGACTATACAATATATATATATATATATATAGCATTATCTAAAAATATATAATTTTTATCATATTTTTATTTCTTGATAGATACGTTTCAATCATATATACAAAACTTACTAAACATATGATATGTTTAATACTCTCTCTCTCTCTCTCTCTCTGCCCTCTCCTATTTCATGCATAAAACAAGCTTGCTGGTGATGACTCAAAGGTTTTGTTTCAAACATGTTTACATCCTTGTAAGTTGATGCATAGTTCTTTTGAAGCTATCACTTCACCATTGGAGCCTTCACTACACAAACAAATTCATTTGCTAAATGATCTACCACTTCACCTTGTATGCTACATAAATGCCTATGAAAAAGACCAATTTCCCCCCTTTTTGATCTTCCACCTTTTAGGCGTACCCATTGCACACCAAGGTGCAATTGCTAGTTTTCATTCAATCATAGCAACCATATTTGAGAAAATTATTAAAAAATTAAACATGATATTTGGTGAAGGAATATATATTTAAGATGTACAGTACTGTAAATTTCAACCCATATATAAACCACGACAACAATACTTTGTATAACATGGAGTGCTTGTTAATGGCAATAAATTTTTTTTGTTCTTGAAGCTTGTGAAGGATGAGTTTTACTTTTGATGTTTTATTGCTCATGACGATTTCATATTAGGAACTTTGGACAATAAAATAAAAAAATCGAAGTGAGCTTGGGCTAGAAAAAGAGTAGGCCTGTAAAAGTGACCCGCTATCCCAAAAAATAATAAAATTTAATGTTTTGATTGAATAGCCAAAACAATGTGTGCTCCTTTCCTTTGAGTTGGGAGCCTTTTATGCTATGCACTCAATGATTAATTTACAGATAAAAGGGGTGCTTCTATTTAAGGTCTTCTTACTGAAAGAAACATTACATAGTTTCATGATAATCCTTTGTTTAACATGGAAACCCAGGCAGCTGAACACAACTTTTCAGTGTCCATTAGGTAGCGAAAGTGTCGAGCCATTAACAAGCACTATAGCTAATAACAACACATCATTCCTATCAGCTAAAATATAATATAATCTAAACTCTTTTACCTTCTCTTCCTCCATCCTTCACCCCATTTTTCTCAATGTACGATACCATAAGGTAGGACCTATAATTGTGGGTTGGAAGTTACATAAAGGGTGTTCCTAAAGTGGGTTCACTAACAAGTTATCCATGAACTACCACTTAAACTGTTATCTGATGATAAAAATTAATCCAAATCTAGCATTAAGGAATTCACAAAGGAAGGATTACAATATTGAATAGAGTGCAGATCAAGCACTGACATGCCCCCTTAATCCCAACTTTGAGGAAGATTGTGCCTACAAAGATTTTCTCGAATTTGGCGTCTCCAATGATATGAGTATGCAAGATTGTCCCTGCAAGTATGAAAGCTTAGAAGATAGCTCCTACATGCCTTTTAAAGATGAAGTCTAGAAGTTGACTCCTGCATGCTTCCTAAAGATGAGTGCCCTTACATTTCACTGGTGGGATTATAGCTTATGTTATATCATTAAATAATTTAAACTCTGAATTTGTATCTCTAAAAGTTGCATCCATCCACAAGCTAAGAATGTGGATTGCCTTCAATCATTCCATCTCAAAAACAATACATTTGTTGAGGAAGCCAAAGAAGAAATGTAGAAATATACATGTAGGCCCATCAGGTCCAAAACACATCAAAATCATCTCACTTAGAGGTGGGCGTAGATGTAGAAATAGAAGAAATTTATCTACAAGAGTCAATCCAAATGTCATCTCTATGCATCAAAGTTTGTTGGAATCATTCCATTCATCAAAGCTTGTAGTCATTTATCCATCAAAATACATTGGTGTATCATCTAAACCATGGACACCACTCGTATTTCTGAATTTCAACATTAGTGCAACTTTTTAAGATATTAGTTGTGCATTGCAATAATAGATGGACTATGTAATCACTCATTGGGCTCAAAGGTTGTAAGACATCCACTAAATGGTGTTTTCTCCCATGCTAGGTTGACGTTTTCAACCCGCTCTTAGAGCATGAAGTCTAATAGAGCTTTGGTTCCTTGAAATCCTCAGCAATTCAAAGGGATTCCTTTCTCTATATTCAGCAGCTCAATGCGGTTGATCATTACATTCTGTAAAATTGGTGTGTTATATTTCTCTGTCTCCTCAAATCGAAGTTGTAAGGGATGCATTTTTTTTTAGTTATAGTGTTTTTATTTTTGCTAATGATTATTTAGGCTTCTCAAGGGTTTTTTTCTTTTGGGTTGAATTTATGGGTTTTCATGATTATGTCTTCTTTATGAGATACTTTGAATCTTTAGGGCTTGATTTTTACTTTTGGTTTAGGATGTTGTAAATTTAAACAATGGTTTTTTGGAACATGTCTATTATGTTTCCATGATTTGAATACACCTACGCAGATGGGTACTAAATGGTATGGTGATTTTTATTATGACATATGTAGGCAAATAGTTTTCACATATCTTTATATATATTTTTACGATGACATATACAGGCACCTGAAAGTAGTGGTTTAATTTCATTTCTATTTTTAAAGGAAACAATTTTTTTGATAAATAGGTTAGCAATTACACCTTTTTTGCTTCTACATGTTCATGGGTGCCTGCTCAAACAGAGGAGACAAAGAATATTCATAGTTACAACAACAACATTTACTTAGTGTGTTCTAATGCATTGCAATATTACACTTTTGTGGCGGGTCCGACACAACACTACAGTACGACAATCCTGTAACTTTATTCCATCCATACTGGATGCTACTATGTACAACACTTCCTTCTATAGTGTCACTTGTTTGTATAAAAACACTTAAATACATTTCCTTCTACTATGTAAACCTTCAATTATTCTTTCACATCAATGACCTATCGGCTTATTCCTTGCACCTTCTTTCGGTACAAGTGCTAGTATAATATAACACACATATTGTCATATATTTTTGTAAAGATCCTATTTATTACTTTAGACTAGTTAAGCCTTGCGATAATAACATACATATAGGTACGTCTCCTCTCACGGGTCGCTTCTCCTCAAAAGAGTAATAAGATATAAGAGGGAGTCATCGAGAAGGATATATAAAGGAAATACTCCATTCTTGCATGGTTTGGGGAGTTAACATAAACCAGAGGTGCCAATACTAAATCGATTGTACCAACTATTTGGATTAAAGAGTCTCAAACGACACTAGTGATAGAGGGTGAATGATACGATGAGCCCAGAACGATTAGCACTTGGTATATATGTCAAGATGAATATTCATGGTTTTGAATGTGGCGTGAATGATGGATATCAAGTTGAGTAATTAGAATTGTTTGGGAGAAGTCAAGAAAATTCCATGTTATTCCTATCCCTATCCCACACAACATCCTGAAGGAGCGAGTTTGTTGTGCCTGAATAAATTGAAATGGACCGAACATGGAGTTGTACAAAGAGAAGAAGTCATGGATTCTTTGTTACTACATGGAAGATAACGAGAATGTTATAATGATTATCTATTACTAAGTTCTGAAGTTTTTGAAGGAAGTCAGAGTTTGGTATTGATTTTAGAAGGCACCGTATAAATACATGTATTTGTATCGGCTTCCTAAGAGGGTTGCTTTGAGCATCAACTAAAAAAGAAAAGAATCTCATTTACCATTTTATAATAAAGAAATCTGGAGCCACACTATAATATATATATAAGCCATATCAGAAACAACATCCGCGTTCAGTAATACATCAACAACAACGACTTACATATACTGAGAATCAATACAATCCTTTAAGTGATCAATATATTATATGGATTTTCCTCATACTTATATATCGAGCAATATTTAGATAAATACAATCTCCATACATCAACTAGTGGTGAATAAGACCTATGTACATATCCAAAACACCATAACCTCATAGTTCATTCATATCTAGATCGACCTTATGCTCTAAGAAATTAGATATAAATTAATCTTCATCTATTATAACGAGGTAGGAAATAGTTAAAATAAAGGATATTGTTTCTCCAAAAGTTCCTTTTTGGAAAACTTTAGAATAGAGTATAAGTTAAGATAGAAAGAGACTTCTTGTGGTATCCAACGCTAGATGGATAGGGGACATTACAATATCAAATTTTTAAACTCATTTTGTAAAGTCCCTGATTTCGTGAAAATCTTGAATTGAATTAAGTATTCCCTTGCTCAAAGCAAATTTTCCTATCTCATTCACAAAAATTATGCTCAACTGCAAATCAGACCTGGTACATCCTTTAGAAGACCTTATATCTGTTAGGACTCAAAGTTGTTGATCTCTTTGGTCCTATTTTTGCATGTTCCTATAAAATTTTTGACCTAATCCTTAAGCCCTATTTGTAAATTTTTAGCCCTTGGTGTGAAAAACCCTAAACCCTAGGTCTCTCGCTCATGTTATAAAATGAAGTTACTTTTTCATGTAACTTAAAAACACTTAAGTTCCATATGTCCTTTATGTCGTCGTCGGGAAAGGTCATCCTTTTTAGTATTTCCTAAGCCTTAGCGGGGTGATGAATTGATTTTATCTTTTTTCCCTACGTCCTAAAGCCCCGACATACCATTTTCATCTGTCGTGCTAGTTGATTTTCATCTAACGGTCGGCACTTTGCCTCAAGGAAGATTTGTTTGCATGATACTCTTCAAACCACTGCGATTGTTGGACACCAATGTTGTCAGAGCTTGGGCCCGTCAGCGGTAAATTAACGAGTGAGTATGTAGAAGAATATCCTATGGTCGGTGCGATGGCTTAAAGTAAAAGATTTTCCCAGTTTAACATTTAAGCCATCACGCCTGACGGGCATGTGGAAGGTGGCAACCCAGTTACGAGTTTTAAGTGGAGATAACGAGCGGATAAGTTCTTTTTGATCCTGCGGCCAATGTTTTGCCTTGAGTGGAGGATGCTCGATGGATAGTGTTTGAGCCATTGCGACAGCTTGCCACGTTGTAGGTGAAGATATGCGTCAGCGTCGATGCCTAAATTAAACAAAAGCAAGTTGAGATCAATCGCACAGACAACATTATGCATAGAAAGAAAGATGCACGTCAAATAATGATAAAGGCAAAGCGACAATGAGACACGTGTCCGTCCTGGGTTAAGTGGGACCTACAGTTTTATGGAACCAAGGGTCAATTCAGTATGTAGTTAAGGTTAAGCTTGATCAGACAGTCGGCGCTTTCCCTCAAGGCAAAGGATGAATGGAAAATGATCTTTAAGGCATCGCGCCCGTGCGCCACATGTTCATATCAAATCTTGACTCCTGGGTAACTTAAAGGAGGATCAATGGCTCGGTTTTGAAGTTGGATAAATTTTAAATGTGGGTCGTTGATGATGGATTATGTGCCACCTATAGCCGTTAGAGCTGGATATTTGAATATTTAAATTGTTTCTTAGAGTTTCAAGTGGTGGCGCTGCTTTCCAGGTTGCAAAGGCAGTTGATGGATTGATCTGATATTTTGGGTCAATTTAATGAAGTCATAAGGTGCTCACAGGATATTTTCTGTTGACTGTGGTTTCATTGATGTCATGTGGTGGTGTTAAGGTTTTTTTTATTCAGATTTGTATATCTTCTGTAAACCTAGTCCACTTCATGTCTCTTCTGCATTAATGTTTCCAGTCAAGTGGATATTTCAGATCAAATATTATTTCAGATCTTTTGAAGAAAGATCAAGTCGATGGAGAAAGAAGGATAAGTGTGAATCAGATTTCAAGGACATATGTCAATCAGATATTGAATTCTAGGGTTTCCTTCCTACATATGTATCTTTCTTTTCTTTGTTGTAAGGGTTTCAGTTTCTCTGCAAGAGTTCAGAGTAAGTTCCAAATGTGGTTCCTCTGTAAATATTTATGTCTTTTCTTTTCATATAGGGTGTTCTTAGTTTCTTTCTGGTTTTAGAAAAAGACAACATTGTAACAAGTTTTATGAATGAAATTCCAATATGGTTGTTTGGATATCAAGTTGTCTCCATTATGCTTCCTAAATCATATAGGTTAAGACATCCAGGGTGTTTTAGTCTTATCAATTGTAGATATGCAATAGAGTTATTTAAAGGATAACTTTGATTTAGGATTTGTCTTCAAATGTGTTCAGTTGGGGTATTGAGGATATGTCAACTTGTCTTTCAATGGATGTTGATTAATGTATTGACTATTCCAGGGTCTCTTCCAAGGGGAGGGTTAAATGCTTTGAGTAGGTAATAGCATATTTGAATACACAAGTGGATTCACTAGTATGACTTGATTGATGGGGTTTGTTTGATGTAAGGCATTAGACATATTAGACTGTGTTGTCTTCTTTATCCATAAACTTCTTTGCAATATTATGTTTGACTTTGTTGCCCATTGGATAAGGCACTAGTCTATGAGAGATCTGGGGTATTTTAGAGATCCATTAATTCAAAACATAATTGAAAATGATTCCCCTTTCATATTGATTAGAAGAGTTAGAGCAGTTCTAGTTTTCAAACATACTCTATGCAAGTGGGATATTGCATAAGATTTAGTAAAACATTGAGGTACTTGTTACCTAATGGTTTGAAAGCTATTCCACAGTTATATATCTGCAAGCTTTTATTTGTCACAAGGAGTCATGTGTGTGCAGATTAGGTAGTGCCCACTTGAGTGATGCGGAGCTCAAAGTGAAGGAGGTCTTTGAACCTTGTCAATGTTAGCTTTCTCTTGTATCCTTTCTGCTAAGGGTGTTGAGTTTGTGCCCTAGGTTGGAAATCCCACAACCTGGTCTCAGAATCTCATCCAAGAAAGGAGAGTGCAAGAAAAATCACTAACAATATCTTTGATTGAAAGGGTACATACCAACCACTTTCATCCATTCTCTCCATGACACGAGTTTGAGTTGGCTCATGCTTGTTTTCATTGATCTGCTTGTCTCTATTTTGAGAAACTATATTGGAATGCACCTTCTCAGCCCCTTCAAATGAACATCCATGGTTTTGATTTTATCTTTCCTTATTTATCATCATAGCATTACATGTAAACACATACTCACACAAAGTCTTAGTTTCAAAAAATCATATTTATATGTCACTGTAGATGCTTCTAGTATCCTTCCCTTCAACATATCTTGAATGTTCCAAGGTAACTCATCATTCCTTGTGTCTATCATGACTATCTTAGGTTTGTACATCATTGCAAAATATGTTTCTTCCTCTTCCAATGCCATTAGAAACTATTTTCCACTCATTAACATCACACTTGATCCCACCTTTTGGTCTTTATCTTCCTCCTTCAAGGGTGTTAATGTATAAGAGGTACCATATTTCTCTGACAATTATGTTTTTCCTACCATAATGCATGACATTCTATCATATTTCCATGGTCTACCAAGTAGCATATGGCACACATCCATAGGAATGATGTCACACAAAACCTTTTCCATATATCTCCATATTTGGAACTCTACCCAACATTATTCATTGACTAGTGTTAGTTTCCCCTTATTCAACCATGATAATTTATAAGGTGTAGCATGAGGTAATCTTTTCAAGTTTAATTTATTTACCATCTAAACAACAATCAGATTATCAATACTTCCCGAATCTATAACTTGACACCACTTAGCATGGCACTTGCAAGTAGTTTGGAATGGTGACTTCCTTTGAGATGGCTATTTCTCCATTGGAGCTTTGATCAATGTCCTTCTCATCAACAACGATTCTCCCACTTATGGCGTTTCTACTTGTGGTGAAAAGTTGGCACTTTCAGCATCTCCACATTGAGCAACTTGATTCCTTCTCTCACTCCTAAAAGAAGTGGTAGATTGTTCTTCAAGGCACTCCCAGGCTTGATGGCCTCCAAACATGTTGCACTTATAACATTTCCATGTGAAGCCACTATATCATCCTCTTTGATTTCCAGATTTTCCCCTAACATTTTGAAGTTGGTGCTTGTTCATGTGAAGTGCTTGTTTCACCTTGATCTCTTTGTGACTGTCCTCAACATATGAACCTCTTCCTTTTAAATTCCTTCCCCTACCTCTACTTTTCTTTTCTTGTCTTATTTCAACATTTCTTCAACTTTCATAGCTAGTTGGTAGCATTCTTCTACCATCCTAGGGCTTGTAAGACTCAATTCATGTTGTAGGTTATAGCTCAACCCATTAAGGTATCTTGCAACTTTGTCAACATCATCCTCTATATAGCTTGATATGATACCCATTTTGCAAAATTATTCAATGTATACCTTTACATCCATTTCTTTTTGTCTCAAATTTTGTAGTTGCCTATATAATTTAATGGCACAGTCACTAGGTAGAAATTTGCTTTTCAACGTTGCAACCCTTCTGTCCAAAGAGGCAATCTTTGTTTTGCCTTTCTTCTTTCTCTCTTCTTGGACATAATCTCAGCGAAGGGATGCATGGCCTTACAACTTTATTCTTTCCAACTTCACCTACTGCTCTTCAGGTACCTCCTCAAATTCAAAATATTTATCCAACTCTCCTATCCAATCAAGAAGTTCCTCACTATTCAAACTACCTGCATACAATGGAAGTTCCATCTTCACCTCAAAACCTTCACCCTTGATTGCCTTTAGCAATCTTTCTAGCTTTACCTCTTCAACATCTCTTTCTTGCTAAGGTTCTTGTAGTGGAATTTTTTTCACCCATTCTTTCTTCTTGATCACTCGAATCTCCTGTGATCACTCCTCTTCTCCTCAAATCAAAATATTTATCCAACTCTCATATCCAATCAAGAAGTTCCTCACTATTCAAACTACCTACATACACTGAAAGTTCCATCTTCACCTCAAAACCTTCTCCATTGACTGCCTTTATCAATCTTTCCAACCTTACCTCTTCAACATCTCTTTCTTCCTGAGGTTCTTCTTATGGTGGATTGTTTTCACCCATTCCTTCTTGATCACGCAAATCTCCTATGATCACTCTTCTCTAATTAGTTTCAAATGTTGTAAGAATTGCAACAATATTAACTCTCAATTCTCACAAATCTTGGGAAAGAGAGTCTCTCATCTCTCTAGCTATCCTTTCTACAACTTTGTCAACAATAATAACTGTTGGAGTCATATTTTCTTGTCACAACTTACATCAACATGTCCTTGACTTTAGTGGCCCTGATACAAATAATGATGTAGAGGAAGGACTGCAAATAAGGGCAATCAACACACACAAGTGTAAATATTGGCCTTGATTCTTACACCTCTACCATTATCTTGTTTGTGTACTGTTGATGGGACTTTGTGATGGCCTCACCAACAGGGGGAGAGTTGTCACCGAGTACCAGAGTACCGACCAATTTCACCTAAAAAAGGTTTACCTAAGAGCAGGCTCTACTGGCTTCCAAGCACCTGGTAGTCGGGTCATGACGAGGCAAGGGTAGCTTAGTTGGACAAGTGATTGTTTATGTTGAGGGGATAGCTGGTTTTAACTCATCAACCTTTCGAGAACTTCAAAGGACATGGATATTTTCTGCAAGCACGTTTAGTTTGCCAAATAAAATATAAAATGTCAGGTCGATGTTAGAATAATCATCTATCTATTGTCATATTATGAAGTTCCAAAACATCAACAAAGTTCTAGATAAAAGAATAACAACAAATACCGAATGCATACATGATTATCAACCAAACATACATCAGTAGCAGAGTAAAGTATTTTATCAAATTAATAAAGAACTAGAGCAAATGACAAAAGGAAGCATACAACGTGAATGCATTCGCTAACTTTGAATCTAGAAATAACACGAAGTGTGGTGCTAATGGAGGTTTCTCATTCCTTCATTAACTTCGTAACTCCATCACTAGTTCATGGCCCTTGGGGAGAATTAATCTACTAAAATCTTGAAAAAAGTAACTAAACTTCAGAACATCTAGATAGTAATCGTTTATGGACATCAAAATCATCAAATCGTTGACCCTTGGAATGGCGTTGGACTTATTATTTATACACATACTATCTACATCAGGGATTTAACCTATACAACCTAATTACATTAAATTACAATATTCACAGCCAGTACTACCTACGTTGTCACAATCACCCTACTATATACAATCATTTGAGAAGACAAGAGAAGAAAGAACGAAGGAGAAAAGTCCAAAAAAATTGTCGTTGGGAAGAGCATCCTCGTACTTGTAGACGTGATACTACATCTTGGATGACTAAGCTCATACACCCTCATAAAAGCATTTTTGGCTCCCAATCTTTGAGTACTATTCCTATACACCAAGTATTAAATGTTGGAGCAATGCCTTGGGAACTGGGAGACGTCTGCAACAAAATTTTCTTCCTTTGTCACCATTGGGTCGTGAAGAACTGACCCCACCTGTGACAACAAATCTTGGATAGTGATCAGTCAGCTCCGAAATAACTAGCAACACATATCATCGTAAAGAATACAAAACCAAAACCTGGAATTCCGGGTTCCGAAAGCTTACACTCAAAGAATATAGAATCACGCTAACCAAAGTCTCCCGAGGAGAGAGATTCCCAGAGTCCGGGAAATTTTATTGACCTTTGAACTTTTGATAGGCTTCCAAAAGTTGGAGTACACCTTCCTCTTCCACATCTTTAGACAATCCTGACAATCAATGAAGCTTTAAAGATGATCATCGACATCCCCGACTTTCGCTTTTAATCCTGAGGCCACATTGGTGGGATCATGGGACTTGAGCACCATTTGGGAGAGTCACACCATTATGATGCTATCAAAATCTTCGTACAGTCGGAATTGTGCCTCGGTCACTTCATTAAACTTGCTGAGTATGGTATTGACGAGAGTATAAGTCCCGGGGCTGAATGGATCAGTTGAAGTAATCTCCTTAATAAATGTAGAATATTGGTCTAGTGAGGCCTAGACCGCAAAAAGATGTTCCTCCAAGACCCTTACCAGTTGCTTGCTCATCTTAATTTTGAATGCAAGTCTGGAGTACTGGGTCTTTGGGAACCCATATGGTTCATCCCCTAAGATGTTTTTTTCTGCCAATCCTTCCTCACCAAGATCCATAATTTCTCCCAAGTCATCCCTCCATTCCTCATATTTTTCTATCTCCTCTTGCCATTGGGGAATGATGACCTTCAGATGATTTGTGATATCATGTAATTGGAAGAAGTTAGGGAGGGTCTCTAACATGAAGCTCCTTATCGGTCTAATTTTTTTGGCTATCCATTCATCAAAAGCCAGCACTTTCTTCTTCATTGTTCTCAGTACATCAATATCGCCATGTGGGAGTGGCGTTCCAAACGTGGACGGTCCGGGTGTTATGAAGAGGGGCTGCATCAACTCTGTCAGGAACCCGAGAAGATTTGTGTTTGTTGTTTTCATCTCCTTCACTCTCTGGGACTATTTCTCATATCGGGCTTGAATGGCTCGGCTCACCTCATTTAAGAGATCCATCTCTCCTTTCTGGTCCCTTTTTCCCAGAGGGATCTCTGTAATCCTATAATCCTCGGCAGCTACCTCTGACTCATCTTTATCTGTCAGTGGAGCTGCCACTACTGCCACCACATTTTCATCTGGATCCCTACTAGTATAGAGGGTACAAGCCCTTTTGGGCCTCTTAGTTTCCTGGCCTTCAGCCAACATCTCGGATAGTGACAATTGGGCCACTACTGTCATAAGAGCTTTTCTTTTGCGGGATTCTACAAACCAATGTGGCGGTCCCATCGACCTGCCCACTACCATCCCCGAACTTGAAGTGTCCTCGGCGTTTTGCTCAGGCTCCTCCATTGATGCATCCTTATTAGTATTACCGAGATCAACACCTGCACTTCCTTTATCCATCTTTATACTGTCCCTCACGATGTTCTTTGTTGGTGTATCGTCTTAAAATGGAAGCACTTCCAATTTGATAGGCTTAGCACCCTCATTTAGTATGGTTGGCATATTAGATTTGCATATGTGCTTGATTATACGTATGTAAATGAAATTAGGGTTAGGATCTTGTGGATTCTCCTAGATTTCTCTCTCCATGGCTCTTCTCTCTAGGTAGGACCTATGTATTGGTCCTCTTAGGCTTCATCCTACTCTCTCTTTGGGCCCCTAGGCCTTCTTAAACACTCTAGCACATTCCCCTACCTTTCTAGGTCCCCGGCTGATCTGGAAACCTTTCTGCAACTTTCTGGTGACCTACTTGAAACCTCAGGTCAGGGTCGAGGTCGACCCTGACCTTTGCCAGATATTGGTCCCCACTTTCAAATCTAGAGCTTATCGGGGCCTGAAACTTAAAATAGGTCCCCGGGTTCGGATGCGGAGGTGTTTTCTCCGATATTTGAATTAATATGTTTTCTCCTTAGTTGGCAAATGTGATTGGACCAAGATTCAAGGTGAAAACTGAATTTGGATCCCTTGCATTGCCCTAGGAGGCCTATGTTGAGATCTCTATATAAACACTCTCTTTGCCTTCATTTGATCATGAGACAAAATCGGGAGATGACATGATGCAAACAAGAAAGAGGATGATATAGAAGGACAAGCTAGGTGGACATATCATCATTTTCTATCAAGCATTTTGAAGGATAATCTATGGTGGATCTTCATTGAAGCAAGAAGGCTCTCTCTTTAGATCTAC
>MU227576.1:1160943-1182997 GCA_018584345.1 Thuja plicata | reverse complement strand
TACTTTAGCCTTGGGGGCTTGGTATGCTTTCTTTGTCATATTCAAATCTATGCATTGCTTTCTCATTTCCATGTTATGTTAGGATTGTTAATCTAGAAGATTAGATCTTGATATTGCATGTTCAAAGGCTCTTTCCAAGATATCAATACACACACACATTACATTCTATATTCGGCTATTCGTGGAGGTGATCACCAAAATGGGGGTTCGACTAAGGAAAAACCCTATATAGCCACCCCAAAATCCCTCTTTTCAGATATTTGCAGGTGTTGTTTTCGGCAGTTACAGGTGTGGGACAGCAGATCTGAGACCGGATTTGGATACCCTTTTCGGCGAACTTCCGAGATCCGCAAACAGATTTTTGTTGACACTGTGCAGGTCAAGGTCGACATTATTGGGTCAGGGGTGACATTTATGGGTCAAGGTCGACCTTTTCCATAAGACGACATCGAAACGGAAAATGATTTCTGGGTTTTGTTCGTCTCTACGTTTCGGTTCAGTATCAACTGTCAAATTTTCCAGAAACTCAATACAGACCTCAGAAAATGAGTTTTTCTAGATCTGCTATGTTATGAGGTAGGTATCTTGTCCATTTATTTCTTATATGTTCCTCAAGCTATTTTATCATAATAATTAAGTGTAATAAAATATAAATTTGGCCTTAGGATCTCGCTTTACCATATTACATAAATCTTATTTAGGGAATCCTTCTTGTGCCAAATTTTATACCTTACAGTTGGTAGGCAAAAGTGTGGTGGTTGTTGAGCCGACACGTTCAGATCTACCTATTGAAGCGTTGTGATGGCTTAACCCATATGTGTGTCCCGGGGTGGCGATTGGCCTTGGCCACCTGTTGGCTTTTGGAGTATGGAATCCGGGGGTACGGTTCCTGTAAGCTCAGTTTCCCTGTTGCCAGCAGTTGCCCCTCAGACCGCTTATCTTCTTCTTCTTTTTCTTTTGCTATCTTTCTCTCGGGCTCTTCTTGTCGGAGTTCATCTCCCTCTACTTGGCTCATCCTTTGTGCCTCCTCTCTTTTCTCTTCTTCTGTGGAGACATCAACCTCTTGTCCCACTATTTCTTCTACTGCCTTCTCCACCATCTCATGTAGACCGCCCTGATCATCGATTTGGAAGAAGTCATCAACCTCAATCTGGGAGATCTCCGGGAGATCTTCTGGAGGAGTTTCCTTGTCGGAGGAGAGAACTTCAACCTCATTCGTGTCTATGGGTTCAGGGCTTGGGTTGTGGGGGCTTATCTGCTTTCTTCTTTGGAGTGGCGCTCAGGCCACAACGATTTTTGTTTCTTATCCGACTTCCTCGCTGGCAGACATGCCGAGAAGGATAGTTGTGGACGGGGATGCACTTGGTGGGGGATAGGAGCCTATCGAGGTAGCTCCGAGACCAAATGTCACCCCGGAGTTAGATGCATCTAGCAATTTCTGGGAGTGTTCTAACTTTGCATCCAACCGCTTCTTCTCGGGGGCAAAATGGGGTTCGAGGCCTGAGAGGGTGTACCCACTTTTTGTTTCCCTTGGACTTTGGATTGTTCCACTGCCCAGGATCCTGATCCTAATGCTTCCAAAAATTGGCTATCCTTCCAGACACTCTTCGAGCAAACCTTCACAAAATATGTGTGGCTGCACTTAAGTATAGTCTTCAAAATGAACTCCATGGTCAAAACTTCTAGTGTTTCCCAATCCATAAGAGGGAGGTCCATCTTGCCAATACCTGTTTCTTTACACTCAGGGTCTTCAAGTGACAAATTATCAGATAAAGTTCGTGGGAAGGTCCTGAGCTCGAGGCATTCCATAAACCTTTTGACATTCTTGAGTATGTTGATTCTAGACGTCAAAATCATATTCACAATCTGCCCAAAAATCTTCTATGTGTGGCACATGGGGGTTGGTTCCCCAGGGCATTGGCTTCCCTAACCAGTCGCGCGGGTCATAGTCTTGGCGGCTGAATGAAAATTTAGCCAAGCCCAGGCTGCTTAGCTCATTCTCTACTTCCCAAGCCGTGGCAAGGGAGCAAGTGTATCTACCACATACAAATGGGAAGAAGACGAAGATGATCTTTTTGGTGGCCGTTAGGGAGTGCATCTCCAAAGTCTGCCTGCAAAACTCTAACAAAATGATTTTGTCCCCGCAATGCTTGGACAACAAAAGTGGGTTCCCAGAAAACCCAGTCACCATGTATGTATGTTGTGCGCACTGGATGAAATAACATACCCACAGGCTTACCTAGGCTATGATCTTCAGGGACATTTTGAACCCCACGTCATTGGTGAGCCCCTTAATCCCATGGCAAATAAAGGCGTCATTTACTCTTCAAAAATTAGGGAAACTTTTATCTCATTGAATGTGGAGAAAGTGATCCCATTGGGTGCAATGTGTGCTCTCGGTCCCCAAATTCCTGCGTATTTTCGAGCTAGGGACCACAAGACATATGAGTTCATGTAAAACTTGTACTCCTCACCGAATTTTCTCCGTTGGGCGTCCACATGGTTGGAAATGATAGCGGCCCAGTCAAAGTGTGCCTTGTTGGTGGTCATACACTAAGAAATTACATATCCCTAGGGCAAACTCCCGGGCATGTGGTTCCCCGGAGGTCCTGCACAAAAATATGATTCCAGTCTGGATGGGCTCCTTGAAGTCAGAGCAAGGGATATCCATCCACATCTTTGTATAGTCCCAGCGTGGACTTTTCAACCATTCTGCATTGAGGTGGCGTCGGGCTGCATCACCTGCCTCTAAACATAGATCTATTGAAGCTGCTCGAGAGAGAACAAAAACATTCGAGAAAAACGGGATGCACCACCCTATGGTGGAGGTATCATGGTCTAGCGAGACGATGGGCACTGTGTAACCTTGGGGGCTGGGCGAGACCAACACAACTCTAGTGGCCGAATTGTAACTTTTAGCCAGGAGCAATATTAGCTCTAGCGCCTGCATTGAGTAAGGAAAACTAGTTGCTTGAATGATTCTGGATGCCACTAAGTTAACTAAGATCGAGTCATTGATTCGTCATTGTTGGTGAATTACCGGGATGAAGCCTTTCAGTTTGGCCCAGGTACCAAAATCTGTGTCTATGACCTCTCTCAGGGTGGATTCAATTTGAGATCCCAGAATTATCATGCCTTTCTTGTATTTAACACTCCATGGGAGTTTCTCCAAAGCCTTCTATTCCTTGGACTTTTTGGCAATGCCTGTTAAAATGCTTGGGAGCTCCGAACTCCCCGGAGGTGATCCAACTGAAGCTATTTCTTTCTCATTCTAATATGATCCTGTAAAACTGGACAACTATTAATATATATAAACATTATAAGAAAGGATTTCGGGTTCTGAAACTTCAGACATTACTTCACCTATCAAACTTGAGAAAGAAAGTGTTAGTTACCATTAAGAATAGAGGGGATATTACCTCCGTTGCAAGCAACCCATAAACATGTATGACCCGTTCAAACGTACGAAGGCCAAAAAATAACGATTTGAATGACTAGTGTGGTGGGTGTGTTGGAGATCACCAAGACACCCGAAGACAAATGTCTCGAAAAGAAGGCAGACGTCAGTGATGGGAAAGGGTGACCTCCGTACAAAATGACCACCTTGTCGTACTCTAACACGCATACATCCACTAAAGCTGAGAAATGGAAATCGACTAACAGTTATTCTAGCACAAGTGGCATGAATGTCACTTGGGACGGAATAAATTATCATTCTGCGAAAAATGATTTTAAGAAGCCTGTGTCGGCCAGAATGTTAATTACAATGTATACAATTTTACAGGACTATTAACACAAAATCTACACAATGCACAGAATTTACAAAACTCTCGTAATTTGCAAAACTCTCACAATTTACAAATTTACAAAGCTATCCAAGACTCAAACGAGCCCATATCTACAACACTTACCAAATTTTCAACATAACGAGGAACCCACTACTTACAACCTCAGCACACTAAAAATACAGATAATCTGCCCTCGAGCAAGCCCAGCCAAGGGAAGGAAGACCACCAACTAGGCCCAAGAAAGAAATGGCACGCCCAATACAGGGTTAGGCCTGGACGACACGAGCAAAAGAAAACAAGAACCAAGGAAATGAAACCAAAACCAGAATGCCAAGGAGGGCCTACCTGAAAACTCAAAATGTTGGGAGGGGAAGCTCGAACGCCGTTTACTCTACCAATAACCACTATAGAGACCTCGAACGCACTTCTTGCACTATTTCAACCTAAGAACCTTAGCTTAGAAAAATGCTATGCTCTACTTTTTAGACAATTCACTTGGAGGTAATTCATTCGTGGTAAATGTAAAATGGAAGAGTAAATGTCCTTTTATAATGCCTAAAGAGAGTGCATTAATTACTAATTACCATTCCATGAAAAAGGTAGACCGTCGAAGTTCGGACTCTGGAAGATCTGGTGATTACCCCTTTCAAAGGGGACGGGAATAACCACACCAGAGCCTCAGGGTCCAAAAATCGTTGGCTACCAGGGAGACAATGCTCTGGGATCCGGATCCCGAAGAAGACCAGAAATGCGACCAAAAGACAAAGCAAAAGCAATGACCCGAAAAAGAAAGAAAGAAAGGGATACTCAACATTTTATCAACAAAATGTAGGGACGGGTATGCAAGGCATAACAAATGGCGACTCGTTGGGATAGATGCCTCGTGCATTTGAGAACTCCAAAATCCACACCTAGAGCAACCAGTGTCTCCTCATCAGTAGAGGTGCCTCTGTCAGTATGGTTTGGGGTGTTGGAAAATCTAACTCACCATGATTCGGATGTTCACTCCTAGTCTAGTTGTGAGGTGTGTGCGTTGGAAAGGGGACGCAATCGAGAACTTCTAGAAGAAATAGAGAAGTCACACTAATTCAGAAAAACCAGTGTCGTAATAAATCTTGCGCAACCTCGGGTTCCGAGGCTTTTCTCTCTTCTCAGGCTTTTCTCTTTTTTTTTAAGATGGCGAATGTGGTACTTCTTTCACTGGAGTCTTCAAGCTTAGTGTGTTACTATGGCGGTACTCCTTTCACCTTGCCATCCATTTTTCTTTTCTGAGTGAGAAGAAAATTCCCAGCACGGGATACATTTTAATGTTCCAGACATAATCTGCTGAGAGTGTAACCGATCTATCCTCAAAATTAATTGTCCTTGCAGTCCCTGCTTTCTTTTATGTTGTTGACTAAAGCAACTACTTTATTTTAACAAACGTTGAGTATAAACAATGTCTGAACCCGATGAAGACTACCCCAACCTTTAATCACATGTCTAAGGCCTTCTCAAATGAGGAAAAGACCAGTTGTTGTCTGAGCGACGGATTCTGGACCACTAAAATGCATAAGGTAAATCTCCCAAAGTGTCGCTTGTTATACGAAGCATTCCCTCCTACAAGAAGATGACAAAATGCCAGGCTTCGGGACAAGACTACGCAAAAGGAAAAAGAAACAAACCCAAAACAACACAGACAAAAAGCCTAGGACTATTTATAAGGGAGGTGCGCCAACTAGGAGCGTCGGGGCTACTTACACGCTGACTATACATATGGTACAACCTAAAAGAGGGAGAAACTCCACCCTTACGTCATTCGAAGTATTGTTTGAGGAACTGTATGTTGACGGGCAATGGGACAACTTCTCTTGTTAAAGAATTGAGACAATAGGTGTTGGCCCCAATCATCTCCGATATCTAGTATGGCCCAAGTCAGAGCCTTTGGAATTTAGTATGCTTACCTTTCTTTTCCCCAACTTTGTCTCACAAGAGGACCAAGTCCAGGGCCCAAAAAGCCTTATATTGGGCTCTCTTGTCAAACCAGCGTTTGACCACTACTTGGTGTGTTGCGAAGTATTCGAGTGTGTTATCTCTTTTTTCTTCCAGTCGTATCAAATTCAGGAGACAAACCTCCACAACGTTATCCCATGTGTCGAATTCTTGCATGAATTGTAAGATTGAGATTTGTAGGTTTACCGAAAATACCGGATTTTGGCCATAAACTAGATGGAATGGACAAGTTCCCAAGGTGGCTTTAATTCAAATACGATCTGCCCACAGAGAAAATCTAAGCTTTCGGTGCCAATCCCAGAGATTCTTCTCAAGCAGGTGTTTGATTACCTCTAAAAGTTCTTATTGGTTGACTCTGCTACTCCATTACCTTGCGGATAATAATTACCTGAAAACGCGAGGGTAATGTTTCTATGGTAAGCCCTCTCCAATAATTGAGCACAGGAAAATGTTGAGTCGTTTTCGTACACGAGAGAAAAGGACATTCTGAACCTAGTGACTATGCTCTCCTTGATGAAGCTGATTACTACATCTGTTCTGTTATTTTTGCATGGTATGGCTTCAAACCGTCGATTACAATAATCTGTGGCAGTCAAGATATACCGGTGATTTACGAATGAGTTGGGGCTTATTTCCCCAATAAAATTGAATGCCCATTGGATGAAAGGTCTATCTTCGAAAATGGGTTGGAGAGGCATTATCGGGTTTTGCTCTCGAGAGGCAATAGTTTGGCATGTGTGGCACTTCCTCACATGTGAGTAAACATCTTTAAAAATATGAGGCTAATAGTACTCGGCCCAGAGGATTTGGTGGGCAGTGGCATCAGCTGATCCATGCCCTGTTTCGAAACAACAATGGAATTCTTCTATCATTTTCATGGCTTTTTCCCGCTCAAGACATCGAAGGTAAATACCTTCATAGTTTCTGTGAAAAAGCATTGTATTCTTGATCATAAAGTGTGCACTTTTCAGCCGAAGCGCCCAACCTTTGTTGGAAGGGAGCCCTTCGGGGCATTGGTTATTCAGCAGGAGGTATACCAAGTCGGAATACCCTGGGTCTTGGGTAAGGGATTGTACTGTATAAGTTTGGCATTCAATGTGTGGGTTGGCCTCAACAATGGCTTTACACAATTCCTGTCCTCAGATTAATTTCATGGGTTGCATCTCGAGGTCGTACTCTTTGAGGATAGTCATCCACTTCCACCGGCGTTCACCTAAGTCACTCTGTAGTAGTAAATACTTGACGGCTTGACCTAGAATGACATGTATCTTGCTTCAAAGAATATAATGTCAGAAATTTTTTACTGCCCGGACGAGGGAAAATTCTAGCTTTGCAAGGGTGAATACCACACTTCGACATTCTTAAAGGGGAGCTCATGAAAGCAATGGGTCGTTCTTCCCCTTCGATCCTTTGGGTCAATACAGCAGCAACGGAGTGGGCGGAGGCAAAAGAGTATATGTAAAAGGGGAGTGAATAATCCAGACTTGCCAAGACTGGGGCCTCCGTGATAGCCTACTTGATTTGAGTGAATGCTTGCTTCGATTTTTACGTCCTTTTTCAACATGTCATTAAGGGGTTTGACAGCCTCAGCGAATCCGGTGATAAAGCGTCGGACAAAATTGATCTTCCCAAAGAAAGATCGCATTTCTTTCTTATTGTTGGGCATTTGCAAATTCAACAATGCCTCTACTCTCTCGGGGTCAATGGATATTCCCTTCTCTGAGATGATATGTCCTAACGATTTCCCTTCTGTGACAACGAATATGCACTTCTTGGGGTGAAGGGAAATACCAAACAAGTGACACCTCTTGCAAATCTTGGCGAGGTGTGCAGGGTGATCACGCCTGTCCCGGGAGAAGACTGTTAAATCATCCATGTAGACGATTATGCACCTATTAACCAATCCCTCAAAAGCGATATCCATGGCCTTCCGAAAAGTGGCCCCGACATTGATTAGTCCGAATGGCATCCTCCTATAGGAAAATGTCCCCCACTTGGTGGTGAACATCATTTTCATTCTATCTTCGAATTTAACCATGACTTGGTTATACCCAGAGTATCCGTCTAGGAAGGACATCATCTGAGAACTAATTACGATCTGGAGCACTTCGCCTAGTGAAGGCAGAGGGTGGTTATCCTTTTTCGAGGCCTTACTCAAACTATAGAAATCTACACAGAGTCGAATTTCCCCATTTTTCTTCCGGACCGAGACCAGGTTTTCTACCCACGTTGTATGCCGAATAGGGAAGACGATTCGAGCGGATAGTAACTTCTGAACCTCCTGATAAATCAGGGGATTGATCGATCTCTATTTTTTTCTGCAAGGTTTGGCATTGGGCTTCAATGGGATTGTATACATCATGATAGATGTATCATAGGTTTTAAGGTCTTCATATCCCCAGGCGATTACGTCAATGTATTCTCGGAGGACCGCAAGAATCTTCTCTTTTTTCTTTTGGGGAACAAGAGGTACCTATATGCACATATTTTTCTTCAGTTACCATTCCATTATTCACTTTCTCATATTTCCCTCCTTCAGAGGACTAGGGCACTCTGTCTTTGACCCGAGGGTTTGAGTCAAAGATAATTTCAAGGGCTACCATCCTCTTCAGGATAGTGTTAGTGGACAAGCAAAGGATCCCATCTTCGTCCCCGCCTAGTCTCATATCATCATGTTCTTCTTCAATGATTTGGTCTTCAAAAACACCAACATCTTCCATGAAGGCAAGGATATGCTTATCATCTTCAAAAACCTGGAAATAGGTTATATTGTTAGGGACAAAGGGTGTGGGGACCATTTCTACAGAGAATTTCTGGAGCTGGGAACCCGCCATGGGTTCAAGGGTACTGGCAGACACGACAAGGGCATTTGGAATATAGTGTCGCTTCCGAGGAAATAACTCGATGCTAAACGCATAAAATTATTCTATCAAACTCCATGCTCTGTTACGATAGGTCGCTAGTCGTTTATCATGACATGTATATTGGCTCCAGACTTGCTTAACTATGAGTTCCGAGTCACCCATTGCCCAGAAGAAAGTGACTCCTTTTCTTAGTGTGAACAAAAGACTGAGGATCAAAGCCTCGTACTCGATGACAATGTTGGTGCAGTCGAGCTGCAACCGATAGGATGTGAGGAAGGATTTTCCTCAAGGGTTGATAAATTCTCCCCAGCCCCGCAACCCTGCTTGGATTTAGATCTATCAAACTTCCGGACCCAAAGGTCATTGTCAGTGTGGTGGGCTCTGGAAGGTCGGGTAGTGGGTGTTATTGGTTTGGAAAGGCGAGAAGGTTTCGGCATGCCTTCTAGAGGGAAAGACATAGGGGCCGAAACTTCCTCTAGAGGATTTTCCAGTAGGAACTCCTCAACAAGTGGTCTTTTGGATGTGCTCGTGGGCGGATCGCATCGTTCCATAGCCTCTTTTGCATTTTTCTACTTGGAAATTCAAGATATGAATACTGGTAGCGTCGACACATGGTGGAAAGTCCAACTCAGAGTGTTTTTGTCAGTGTACTCTGCACCATGTATTCGATAAGATGGTAGTTAAAGACGTGTCTTCATTGCGAAGGTTAACGTCATGTTTCAACTATACAAAAAGATCATGAACCCTATGGGTGATAACGGGGTCTTTGTCGAGGAACGTCCTGCTAGTAATGAAATCCAGGCTCAAGATCTCTTTGGCTTTGTACAAGTCGGGTTCTAGCTCAACAAACACTATCTCGCGTGCCTGACCATAGTCAGTGAGGGCGTGTTTCATCTAGGATTCACTTTCCACTTTGATCTGGTTGGCTTCTCCTCTCCAAGGAAGCCATAAGTGCGAAAAGTCGATCGAGATATACCCATTTAAGACCTTGGAGCAATTTCGACTCAACAACATCCTGTAAGCTTCGAGGATGTCGACCACTTGGATGTCGATAATGCTAGACACCCAAGGGTCTTGGACGAGTTGTATCTGGTCATTTTTCAACTCACATACCATTTTAACAGCAGTCTTGTCCAATTCGACTATTGCACCCTTAGAGGGCATGGGGACTAATCTGAGCTTCTTGCAAATAGATAACGACATGACATTACCTGAAGCTCTGGAGTTCACCAAGCAGTTGTGTAAGTTTTTTCCATCAATTTTGAGGTCGAGCAGGGAGGGAGGGTCCTTTGTATTTCCTTGGAATACATCTGCATTGGCGTCATCGAAATTGACAGTCTTTGGTGGGTGGTTGCGAGTTTTTGAGTTCTCTAAGTACTACAAAAGGGATTTCCTCTACTCAGGACAACTGAGTAATACTTCCAATGAGGTCATGGTGGTGGTGGTGTTCTCCTTCACCGTCGTGATGTCGAATCACCCTTTCGAAATCCATTGGTTCTTTCCTGCAAAATCTCTGGCATGATTAGAAGTAGGTCCCTTCGAGGGGGTGGATTAAAATTCGCAAGGGGATCCAATGGGAGGTTTGTACTCTTCAGGGGAGTTGACGTAGTGAAGGGGCCTATGTTGGATTGACTCCTTGTGTTGTAGGGAGTCTGAGAATTGGTAAAAGCAATGGCTTTAAAGGCTGGGATGGAATCGTCAAAGAACCCATGTAGATAGGGTTCTTCATATTTTTCATCAACTCACAAGAAGACGGTCTCACAAGCAACAGTAGAATGATGAGGCTCGGCAAGGGATTCTAGAGGAGTTTGGCTGGTTAGTTGCTACCTATCAAACAGGGAGATCTGAATGATCTTCTCTAGGGTGGCGTTGTTTACCTTGAAATGCAAACCAATATCATGTAACTAACACCATGAAGTCAAGGGGTGAAATTCAACGAGTTGCACGGAGTACGAAGCAACTAGGACTCGCGCTCCCTTGAGTGCCAAACTGGTTTGAAGGGACACCCCCGTTGTTTGGTGTATTGTTCCATTGTTGGTTGTTGGGTCGAGCATTACCGCTTTTGTTGTTCTGATAAATATGGGGTCCGGAATTGTTAAAATTTTGTTGTACTGAAAAGATATTTCCTCAATGAGAGGAATTCGGATTACGGAATGTAGAGGGCCCCATCTTCAGCTATCTCATGTCTGTAGTGAGGGAAGACAATTCGTTGGAGGGATTAACCTCGGCGGACAGCTGGGTAGTTGGGTCACAATGTGATGACTGAGGTGGTTGGTTTGTAGCCGCATCACTCAAAGTTGTGGAAGGTAATCCCCCAGATGTGGATGCCTGGAAGAAGGGTACTCTGAAAGGTTGAGGCATTGGTTGTTGCGGTTGTAATCAGGGTGCATACTCTGGGCCCGGAGGAGTTTGGACGTGGGTGGGGTAGATATACCAGGACACCGGGTTCATCCATGGGGCGCCCATCGCTAAGTGGGGTTATATCCCCCCATGTGAATACTTCCCCTGGGTTGCATGTTGTACGACACACTTTGTTCGGGACAATTCTAGCACGGGGTTGTAAACCTTCGCTAAGGTGTCCCTTTCATTGGTGGCAGTGGTTCTCCAGAGGAGGGTTGCAACGAATGTATCCAGAGCGTTGAGGTAAGTCTGATACTCAATTCGGGGATGGGATGATTGGACTTGTGCATCATTTTAGGGCTCTCTGAAACCAGTGGTTGAAGGTTTCCAGAGGCTCATTGGGTTCCTTTTTTATGGAAATAAACTGACTGTGGGACCAAGTTGGGTCCACATGGACACAGAAGGCCACCAAGAAGGCATCTTCCATGTCCTGCCAAGTACTGATGGAGTTGGTACGCAAGTTCAAATACCAGTTTAGTTCGCTTTCCCCGAGGGACAGCGGAAAACTACTGCTCACTACGTCTTCGTGTTAGATACAATGCATGTTCATGCAATCCTTGTAAGCTTTCAAATGCCCTTCCACGGTCCTGGGACCTAAGTGTTCATATTTTGGCTAGATCTTCTCCAGATACGGAGGAAGATCGTTAACTGCGTTGGGGAATTGTCTCATCAAGGACCAGTGTTGTTAAAGTACACAGCCATTGGGACCGTTAACATTTGGAAAAATAGTATTGGTTGTTGGAACGGGTTTGGGAATCAAAGTACTCTGAGAAGTTGTAATCCCCAACAAGCGACTCAAGGGCTACTTCTTCTGGGAGGTCCTTTTTCCTCGAACTGCAAACTCTACGGAGTTTGGGGTCGACCAAACTATTCTTTCAAAACATACAGGCGAGAATGGCACTAACCTATGGAAAGTTTGAATTCTAAAACTACCACTTGGGGAACCTTCAGGAGGTGTAGTATCGAAGCTTTTCGGGGACGACGAGCTCATGCCCTCCTTCTAGCGCCAATTTCTGTTGACCGGACTTTGTGACGGGCTCGCCAACTGGGGGGAGAGTTGTCACCGGGTACTAGGGTATCAACCTACTTCGCTTGAAAAGGTTTACCGTAGAGCGGGCTCTCTTGGCCTCAAAGCACATGGTAGTCGGATCACGACAGGACAAGGGTAGCTTAGTTGGACAAGTGACTGTTTATGTTGAGGGGATAGATGGCTTTAACTTGTCAACCTTCCAAGAACTTCAAAGGACGTGGAGGTTTCCTGCAAGCACGTTTAGTTTTCCAAATAAAATATAAAAAGTCAGGCCGAGGTTAGAATAATCATCTACCTATAGTCATATTATAAAGTTCTGAAACATCAACAAAGCTCCAGATAAAGAACTTACAACAAATACTAAATGCATACATAATTTCAAACAAACATACATCAGTAGCAGAGTAAAATATTTTATCAAATGAATAAAAAACTAGAACAAAGGGCATAAGGAAGCATGCAACATGAAAGTATTTGCTAACTCCGGAACCAGAAACGACACGAAGTGTGGTGCTAAGGGAGGTCTCGCATTCCTTCATAAACTTCGTAAATCCAACATCACTGGTGATTACATTCATGGCTCCTAGGGAGCATAAATCTACTAAAAGCTTGAACAAAGAAACTAAACTTAAGAACATCTAGATAGTAATCTCTTATGGACAGCAAAATCATTGATTCCTTAACCCTTGGATTGTCATCTAACTTATTATTTATAGACATACTATCTACATCGGGGCTTTAACCTATACAACCTACTTACATTAAATTACAATATTCATAGTCAATACTACCGGCGCTGTCACAATCACCCTACTATATAATATCATTAGAGAAGATAAGAGAAGAAATAAAGGAGAAAAGTCCAAGAAATTTGTTGTCGGGAAGGGCACCCTCGTACTTGTTGATGTGATAGTACGTCTTGGATGACTTAGGTCATACGCCCTCATAAATGTATTTCCAGCTCTTGGTCTTCGAGTACTATTCTTATACGCCAAGTAATAAATGCAGGAGTGACAAATTGGGAACCGAGAGACGTCTGCAACAAACTTTTCTTCCTATGTCACCATTAGGTCGTGAAGAACCGACCCCACCTCTGACAACAAATCTTGGACAGGGATCACTCGGCTCCGAAAAAACCAGCAACACATCACCGTAAAGAATGCAAAACTAGAACTTGGAATTCCGAGTCCGGGAGCTTACGCTCAAAGAATAAAGAATAAGGCTAACCAAATTCTCCTGAGGAGAGAGATTCCTAGAGTCCAGGAAATTTTATTGACCTTTGAACTTTTGATAGGCCTCCAAAATTTGGAGTACACCTTCCTTTTCCACATCTTTCAAACAATCCCGACAATAAGTGGAGCTTTCAAGATGATAACCAACATCCCCGACTTCCGCTTTTAATTATGAGGCCACCTTGGCGGAATCGTGGGACTTGAGCACCATCTGGGGGAGTCGCACGATTATGGTGCTATCAAAATCTCCGGAGGGCCGGAATAGTGCCTCAGCCACTTCATTAACCTTGCTGAGTATGGTATCGACGGGAGTAAAAATCTCGGGGCTCAATGGATCAGCCAAAGTAATCTCCTTAATAAATGCAAAATATTGGTCCAGTGAGCCCTGGACCACAGAAAGAGTTCCTCCAACACCCTTACCAATTGCTTGCCCATCTTAATTTTGAATGCAAGTTTGGAGTACTAGGTCTTGGGGAACCCGTATGGCTCATCCCCTAGGATATATGTCGTTGCCAATCCTTCCTCCCAGAGATCCACAATTTCTCCCAAGCCATCCCTCCATTACTTATATTTGTATATCTCCTCTTGCCACTACGGAATGATGACCTTCAGATGATTCACGATATCCTATGCTTTGTAGAAGTTGGGGAGGGTCTCGAAGATGAAACTCCTTATCGCTTTGATTTGTTCGGCTATCCATTCATCTACACCCAGTGCTTTCGTGTTCATTGTTCTCAATGCATCAATATTGCCCTATTGGAGCAGCGTTCTGAATGTGGATGGTCCGGGTGTGATGGAGGAGAGAGGCTACATCAACTATGTCAAGAGCCCTAGAAGATTTTTGTTTGATGTTTTTAGCTCCTTCACTCTCTTGGACTATTTCTCATATCAGGCGTGAATGCCCTGACTCTCCTCATTTAAGAGATCCAGCTCTCCTTTCTGGTTCCTTTTTCCCAAAGGGATCTCTGTAATCGTATAATCCTCGACAACTACCTCAGACTCATCTTTATTTGTCGATGGGGCTGCCACTAGTGCCACCACATTTCCATTTGGATCCCTCCGAGTAGTATGGAGTGTATGAGCCCTTTTGGGCCTCTTCGTTGCTTGACCTTCGGCCAACATCTCGCCTAGTGACAATGGGTCCACTACCGTCATTAAAGCTTTTCTTCTTCGGGATTCTACCAACCATTGTGGCGGTCCCACCGACCTGCCCACTACCATCCCCAAACTTGAAATTTCCCCATGGTTTCGCTCAGGCTCCTCCATTGATGCATCCTTAATAGTATTACCGGGATCATCACCTGCACTTCCTTTATCCATCTTTGTACTGTCCTGTGGGATGTTCTCTGTTGTGGGAAAAAGGGTGGCAACTGATGAGCCGACTCATTCATATCTACCTGTTGAAGCATTGTGATGGCTTCACCCATCTGTGTATGTCAGGGTGGCGATTGGCCTTGGCCACCTGTTGGGTTTTGGAGCATGGCATCCGAGGGTAAGGTTTTTCCCGTAGGTTTGGTTTCCCCTACCGCCAACAGCTGCTCCTCAACCCCCTTATCTTCTTGTTCCTTTTCTTCTTCTATCTTTCTCTCAGCCTCTTCCTGTCGGAGTTCCTCTTCTTTTTCTTGGGTCATCCTTTGTGCCTCCTCTCTTTTCTCTTCTTTTGTGTAGACATCAACCTCTTGTTCCACTATTTCTTCTACCGCCTTCTCCACCATCTGATGCAGACCTCCCAGATCATCGATCTGGAAGAAGTCATCAAAACATCAATCTGTGATATCTCTGGGGAATCTTCCAGAGGACTTTCCTTATCGGAGGAGGAGAGAACTTCAACCTCAACCATGTCTATGGGTTCAAGGCTCGGGTCCCTATTTTGTGGGGGCCTATTTGCTTTCTTTTTTTTTCTTCTCTGGAGTGGCGCTTTGGCCGCCTCAGTTGTTGCTTCTTCTTCGACTTCCTCGTTGGTGGACATGCCGAAAAGGATATCCGTGGAGGGGCATGCACTTGGTGGGGGACATGAGCCTACCGGAGTAGCTCCGAGATCAAACATCATCCCCGAGTTAGATGCATCTAACAAATGTCGGGAGTGTTCTAACTTTGTGTCCAACTGCTTCTTCAGAGAGGCCAAAATGGGGTCTGGGGCCTAAGAGGGTGTACCCTTTTTCTGTTTCCCTTAGGCTTTGGATTGTTCTGCTGCCCGAGATCTTGATCCTAATGCTTCCAAAAATTGGTTGTCCTTCCGGACACTCTTTGGGCAAACCTTTGCAAAATACGTGTAGATGCGCTCAAGTACAGTCTTCGAAATGGCCTCCATAGTCAAAACTTTTGTTGTTTCCCAATCCACCAGAGGGAGGTCCATCTTGTCAATACCTATTTCTTTATACTCAGGGTCTTCAAGTCACCCATTATCAGAGAAAGTCTGTGGGCAGGTCCAGAGCTGGAGGCATTCCATTAAACCTTTCGACATGCTTAAGTAATGCCGATTCTGGACGTCAAAATCATCTTGGCAATCTGCCCAAAAATCTTCTATGTGCAGCACATGGGAGTTGGTTCCCCGGGGAATTGTCTTCCCTAGTCGGTCACGTGGGTCATAGTCTTGGTGGCTGAGTGAAAATTTAGCCAAGGTCAAGCTTCTTAGCTCATTCTCTGCTTCCTGGGTCGCAGGGAGGAAGTAGGTGTATCTACCACATACAAACGAGAAGAAGACGAAGATGATCATTTTTGTGGCCATTAGGGAGTGCACCTCTAGAATCTATCTGCAAAACTCTAACAAAATGATTATGTCCTTGCAGAAGTGGGTTCTCGAAAAACCCAGTAACCCGAATGTATGTATATTGTGAGAACTAGATGAAACAACATCCCCACGGGCTTACCAACGCCATGGCCTTCAGAGACATTCTGAACCCCACGTCATTTGTGAGCCCCTTAATCCCGTGGAAAATAAAGGCGTCATTTACTTTACAAAAATTAGGGAAACTTTCATCTCACTAAATCTGGGGAAAGTGATCCTATCGGGTGGTCTGTGTGCTCTCAATCCCGACGACGCCGACTGTGCTCATTGCTCAGCTGCGTTTTGTCGAGCTAGGGACCACAGGACATAAGAGGTCATGTTAAACTTGTACTCCTCCCCGACCTTTCTCATCTGGACGTCCACATGGTTGGAAATGATAGCGGCCCTATCAAAGTGTGCCTTGTTGGTGGTCATACAATATAGGAAATAATACATCCATGGGGCAAACTCCCAGGCATGTGGTTCCTCGAAGATCCTACACAAAATATGATTCTGCCCTGGATGGGCTCCTTGAAGTCAAAGGGAGGGATATCCATCTGCATCTTCTTGTAGTCCCGACGCAGACTTTTCAGCCATTTTGCATTGAGGTGGCGTCGGGCCCCATCACCTGCCTCTAAAAATTGATCTATTAAAGTTGCTCGAGAGAGAACAACAACATCCGAGAATAACAGGATTTGCTACCTTGTGTTGTGGTATCATGATCCAGGGAGACAATGGGCATCGCGTAACCTTGGAGGTTGGGCGAGACCAACACAACAACTCGAGCGACCGGATTGTAACTTTTAGACAAGAGCAATATTAGCTTTGGTGCCTGGATTGAGTAAGGAAAACCAGCTACTTGAATGATTCTGAATGTCGCTAAGTTAACTAAGATCGAGTCATTGGCTCGTCGTTGTAGGTGGATTACTTGGATGAGGCCTTTCAATTCGGCCCAGGTACCAAAATCCGTGTTTGTGACCTCTCAAGGTGGATTCAATTTGGGATCCCAGAATTTTCCCGCCTTTCTTGTATTTAAGACTCAATGGGAGCTTCTCAAAAGCCTTCTCTGCCTTGGATTTTTTTGCAGTGCCTGTTGAAACACTTGCGAGCTCCCGATTCCCCGAAGGGGATCTAGTTGAAGCCATTTCTTTCTCAAGCTAATTTGATCCTACAAAACCAGACAACCGTTAATATATATAAACATTATAAGCAAGGATTCCAGGTTCTGGAACTTCAGACATTATTTGACCTGTCATCTTTGAGAAAGAAAGTATTAGTTACCATTAAGAATATCGGGGATATTGCCTCCATCGCAAGCAACCCATAAACATGTAAGACCTGTTTAAGCTTGCAAAGGCCCGGAAATGACGATTTGAATGACTAATGTGGTGGGTGTGCTGGGGATCGTCAAGAAAAAAGGAGACCAATGTCTCGAAAAGAAGGCAGACGTGAGTGATGGGAAAAGGTGACCTACGTATAGAATGACCACGTTGTTGTACTCTAACACGCGTACATCCACTAAGGCTAAGTAATGACAATCAATTTGCAGTTGTTCTAGCACGAGTGGCATGAATGCCACTTGGGACAAATTTTAAATGCTTTCTCGTGGGAATTAACCCCGCCATTAAGACAAAAATTACAGAGGAGAGAGAAAATTACAAATGAACCACTGAGTTGGCAAGCTCGGCTTTGCAACTAACCTGGTTTTACAGCTTCGACAAGAAGCATGCATCTGCCAGAATGATACATGGCCAACGCCCTATTGGGTAGGCGTGGTCATGAGACCTCGCAAAGCAATTTTAGGAGACAACATCCCTACGAGTTTGCCTCCATGGAACCTATACTATGAGCAACCTGCAAAAACCGCATAGTTTCCATAGTGCACCAGAACAGAACTGGACAAATTTACAATGTACACAATTTTATCTATTAACACAAAATCTACATGATGCACATAATTTACAAAACTCTCGCAATTTACAAATTTACAGAGCTATACAAGACTCAAACGAGCCATACAAGACTCAAACGAGCCCATATCTACAACACTTACCAAATTTAAAACAGAACGAGGGACCCGTTACTTACAACCTATGCACACTAAAAATACAGACGACCTCCCCTCGAGCAGAAGCAACCATGAAGGGAAGGAAGACCAACAACCATGCCCAAGAAAGAATCAACACGCCCAACAGAGGGCTAGGCCTAGACGACACGAGAAAAAGAAAACAACAACCAAGGAAACAAAAGCAAAACAATAGCAAAACAAAGAAACAAACCAAAGAAAAAACGAAACCAAAACCAGAACGCCAAGGAGGGCCTACCTAAAAACTCAGAATGTTGGGAGGGGAAGCTTGAACGTGGTTTACTCTGCCACTAACCATTGTAGAGACCTCGAACGCACTTCTTGCACTCTTTCAGCCTGAGAACCTTAGCTTACGAAAATGCTCTGCTCTACTTCTTAGACAATTCACTTAAAGGTAATTCGGTCGTGGTAAATGTAAAATGGCAGAGCAAATGACATTTTATAATGCCTAAAGAAAGCGCATTAATTACTAATTATCATTCTGCGAAAAAGGAAAATCGTCGAAGTTCAAACTTTGGGAGGTCTGGCAATTACCCCTTCCAAAGGAGACGAGAATAACCACACCAGAGCCTCGGGGACCCAAGGGGGACCCAATATTTTGTCAACAAAATGTAGGGACGGGTGTGCAGGACATAACAGGTACTCCATCGGCATCTCAACAATGCAAGATTACATGGACACAACAAATTCCACTTTTGACTAGTGGCAGGCCTACTCTTATGTGGATTAAAGGACATACATCAAAAGTTTGAACAACAACTTGGACCATGCCTAAAAGATCTCACATTACCCTCTATGATAATGCTCTCCTTGATATACAAGTAAACCATGAGTTTATTTGGTCAAACACTTCATTCACTGCCCTACTAGACTGTCATTCACTGCCTTCTAATGATTGTCAAGACATTACTTGTACAAACCATCACATTAGACCATGCCACTTGAAGGCGTTGTAGATGATGTTGGTGTAGACCTCCCCATCAATTTTCATGAGTTTCCGACGGTGGGATGCCAAGATTTTAATTTAATTTGCTCACTGAAAACCCTAGGCAAGGTTTGGAACAATTTTTAGTAATTTTTATGAAACATTTTCAAATCTCCATGAAAATTAATGAAATTAGATGTAAAAGAAAGCTAAGACCATGTACTTTCTTCCACACATGTGCGTAGGGTCGTATCTAGTACACAAATGTCATACAAACCAAAACTTTTAGACTGTGGCAACAAAAAGAAAACTCAAAAAAAACAGACCTGCACTCACAAAAAATGCAATCTCTTCCACAAATCTCAATGAAAATAGCTCAAACCAAAACCATTAGAAAGGTAGAACCATTATCCAACTGGTTTTAAGGCCATACCAATTGAATCTTAGTCTACAATACACAAAAAAAAATACAAGGAAAACGTGCTAGAAATGAACTTTTTCACAATCAATGGTTCTGTAACCTTGGTTTTCGTGCATACATTCCTTTTACATACAATTGTCAACCTTCTCTAACTTCCTCAACCAATTACCTTGCCCATTTTTACTAATTTGAAAGTTTTTCAACTTTTGTGCAACATTTTTGCTTTACAACATGACAACATTTTACAACTTTTGATATTTTTTTGCAAAATTGACATTTTACAACCCAAACCTACTCAAATGGTCTACAAATGACCCAAAATGGTCTTAAATGACCTTATTTGACCAAAACAAACCCAAACTACACAAAACCAAAACTTTGCTAAATTGACCTAACATGCATCAAAATGCCTCTGCATTAAAACTTATCCAACCATTCAAAAATAACATCTTCTACACAACTTCTATTATTCCAACTAACTATCCCAATAGATGGTTTGATATGAATTAAATTCAGGAGGTCAACATTCTCAAAAAAGAGAGTATAGGAAGGACCTAACCGAGCTAACCCTCCCCTTTTCTCCTCCAAACTTAACACTGAATTGAAATCGCCAACTAAAATTCAGGGAAGTAAAGGATTACACGATTGAATATACCTTATATGAGACCAAAGCAAGGTTTTGCCATGAAAATCAATCGTGGTGTACGCATTAGTAACCAAAACAATCTCTCCAAATTCCAAACTAGAGGCAACCATAGATAGAGTAGAGAGGCTAGAGATCCACCAAAGTGTTACAATCTTTCTTGGATCCCAAAAGAGAGCTAGACCTCCAGAACAACCCAGGAAACCAATGCACTGACATTGACCAAACACCAAATATGAGAGGCGCATTGAAGCATGGAATCAATTGAAAGCTTAGTCTCCTTAATACAAAAGATAGTCAGATAATGATCTACAACCAAATCATGAATATCCTTTTGTCATGGGGTGTTATTCAACCCCCTAACATTCCAGGAGAGAATGATCATTGAGGAGATTGGGAGAAGTGAGCCTCAATGGGTGTAACAGACCCATATTCCACCAACAGTTCCTCAGCTAATTTAATCTTCTCCTGATTCTTTTCGCGACCACCTTTCGAAGAATTATCAAAAGAAACTTTCTTAAGGGACATTTTCTACAAACCCAAAGCGAAATATGACTCTCTTCCTTCACCAGATGCCAACACATGTCTTCCACATGAGAAAATTGATTGTGAAATTGAATTTAGTGCCTTCAAAATGCCTAGTAGTTGGTGAGTCAAGTTCAATGAACTTAGACACGTTGACGTAGACTTGTTTGATTGGTTGAAAATGAGTAGATGCCACATCTGCATGTACATTTTTGTACTTTCCATACTTCATCACAAAGATGTCCTTTGTATCTCCAACAATATCTCTTGACACTCAACATCATCTTTCTTCATCAAAGGTGATCTTTGAAATGTATTTTTCTCGTATCATTCTTTATATCTCCATTCGATGAGTTTCTAATTTTGATTACCTCTTCTGAAACTATCCACTTCTTGTGGATTTCATCCTCATCTTTCGCTAACTTCCTCTTCAATGACTTGAAATTGTTGATCTTCATGTTGTTGAGCATTCCTCCCTTGCTCGCCATTAGTTTCCTTAGTCTTCACTTCATATTTTGAGTCCTCTTATATCCACTTACTTGCATGACTTGAGTTTTCTCATGTTGCGAAGCCTCCCTTTCTCCATCACTCGTCATTACTCTATATGATAATTCTTGCAAAGAAAAAGAACACCTTGGATCAAAGTTGTGAATGAACATGAAATGCAAGAGAATTGTGTAGAACTTATATAAAAACTATCCGCTTCTTGCGGATTTCATCTTCATCTTTCACTAACTTCCTCTTCAATAACTTGAAATTGTTGATCTTTGTGTTGTTGAGCATTCCTCCCTTGCTCACCATTAGTTTCCTTAGTCTTCACTTCATATTTTGAGTCCTCCTCTATCCACTTCCTTGCATGACTTGAGCTTTCTCATGTTGTGAAGCCTCCTTTCTCCATCACTCGTCATTACTCTATATGATAATTCCTCCAAAGAAAAAGAACACCTTGGATCAAAGTTGTGAATGAACATGAAATGCAAGAGAATTGTGTAGAACTTATATAATTTTCATGACAAGCAATTCTTTAAAGGGAGTTGGTGAAACCATATCCATCTTAAGCAACGAACTTGTGTTTTATCAATATTATCAACATTGCTTAAGAAAATGACTCTTGAGACCATGTCTGCATTGAGCCTAGTTCATCAGTGGCTTTGATGAGGGTTTATTCATACAATACACCACCTCTTGAGAGGACAAAAGAGTTATTGTAGGGCGAATCTCCTTCGAAATTAGAGAAAAAGTGATTGCCAAAGCTGTTAAGTTTTAGGATAGCTGCAAATGTAATAGCACTCTATTTTGTATGTATTTTTCAAATGCAACAATCTCTCTTTCATTTATATTAGGAATGAGGCTAGGAGAGACATGTCCCTTCATGGGACAT
>MU227576.1:1144409-1157917 GCA_018584345.1 Thuja plicata | reverse complement strand
AAACCAAATTATCCATTTAGGAGGTGATTAGTGAGCAAGAAGATAAGGCTGAAGTGGATCATAGCAATCCCTGTAGGTCTAAAAGGAGGTGATTAGTGAGCAAGAAGATAAGGCTGAAGCGGATCAGAGCAATCCCCGTAGGTCTAACAAGCTGGCAACTCGATCAACATAGAATGGTAAAAAATTGCAGGTTGACTATGACTCTGAAGAGAATGATGCTGACCATGGGAGCAGAAGATTATGGAGAAAGATGAGAATGGGAAGACAGTCAAGGGTGACAATGGTGAAACTGGAACTGTTGACCTACTGGAATATGATGCCTGAAGAAGAGAATATTGACCATACTACTGGTAATTCCACCTGTACAGACTGTCAAAACATAACCTTGGAGCTGGCCAAACTGAAGACCGAGGTCAGGGAACTAAAAGCTAAATTACTTAAAATAGAATGGAAAATGGGGAGTATCTCCACGTTCACCCTTTAAGTCATGCACAATTCAGCAACATGTTTGTGTTCGATGCAACACAAGGTACTCAGTGAGGATGGAGAAGACAAAGGCAATTACAAATCCCTTTTCAAGTTCCTCATAGACAACTGGAGCCATCTACTCTATCAGTCAGGATGCGACATCAAATCTCCTCACCATGTTTAACTTCATGGTGGTTGTGGTTCTTAACACCTTTTGCCCTTGTGGGGTTCTCAAATTTTTTTTATTCTTTTTCATGTGTTTTGTTAATCTGGACTTTGGCTCCAAAAGGAACTCTTTTCCAGTGGTTACATGTTTAGACTATTTTATTTCTTCTAGTTTTAGGTTTATGAGCTCTTTGATTACTCGCAATGTGCCGATAGATATTATTGTGCATATGCTAGTTGACCACGTTGTTAGTGTCGGTTGTTTCTTAAGGTGATTTTTGATGTTCTTTTGTTGTTTGTCTCTATGCTCTTGGGTTGTGGTTTTGTAAGGGTCAACACCCTTGTTTTTTGATTGACTAATATAAAAAACAAAATGACTCACAAACCCTTGTTATCGTCTCTTTTCCAAAAACATGAATTTAAACGAACTCTGATTGCATCCTTCATGTCCTTGTCAAAATTCTTATTTTTTGACCTTTTTCACAAAATTGAATCCTAATGTATTCTAATTTAAATTCCAACGACCTAGAAATTGGCTTGGAAACCTCTTCCAATGCTCAATACAAGTTTGTAAAGTGTTTAATTCACTGATGGAATTCGCTCAAATCAAGGTATAAGTTGCCTTCTTTCTCATAACTTCACACCCTTCCTGCTCTCAATTTCTAGAAATTTACAATCATTCTAATTTGAATTCGCACCTCAAGGTTCTAAACCTGATTTTTCTTGATAAATCGCCTTTAATCTACTGGAGTTTGCACTTGAGCTGCTCTTAATCCACTTTGAATGCATTGAACAATGGGTGAAAATGATGGTTTTTATCTCTCATATATTTGAGCTCTTATTAGGAATTACAATTTGTTTAATAAAGGTTGACCCTATAAGTATTTGCTAGCATTTCAAATTTGTATCACTCAATGCCAAGTTGGCTATGCTTTAAATTCAAGTTTAAAAAATTTTAAATTCCCTTCATTTTTTTTGAAGTCGACCATCTTAATCACCTTAACTCTCCCTCGACTGGATTTACATGCATCCACGAACAAGATAAGCAAACTAGAGGACACCTGTAAGGAATAGTTCCGACTAGAGGATGCATGTAAGGAATAATTCCGAACTTGAGGATGCATGTAAGGAATAGTTCCAAACTAGAGGACACATTTGAGTAGTTTCAGACTAGAGGAGGGCTTTCATGAATTGCAAAGGGAAATTTGGTCTTGAAGATGACAATCCACATTTGAACCTATGATTTCTCTTTTTAAATTTGGAATTTTGTATCTTAATAATGGATTTTCTCATTTTAATTTTGGAATTCCTGAACTAAGAATTTTCATTTTTAATTTTGGGATTCCTTATCCCAAACAATGATTTTTATTTTAAATTTTGGAATTCCTCATCTCAAATAAGAATTTTCATTTTTTATTTTGGGATTCCTTATCCCAAACAATGATTTTTATTTTAAATTTTGGAATTCCTCATCTCAAATAAGAATTTTCTTTTTAAATTTTGGAATACCTTGTCTCAAATAAGGATTTCACTTGAGAATTGCACCTTGTGCAAGGATTTTGTTTTTTTGCAAAAAAAATCTTATTTTCCTCTGCTGTCAAGGTCAGAAAATCTGACCTTGACAGGGAATTTTCCCTATCTTGGTCTTGAAGTTTTTGCTTTTTTTTTTTCCTCCCTTAACATTTTCCAAATTTCATCCTTGACTCGCATGCTTACACAAGATTTTTCTTTTTCAATTTCATTCCTTGATTCACTCCTAAACTTGACAAAATGAAATCCTTCTCATCCTATGGCCAGAGATTGTGAAATCATTGTCAAACCTATGAAAACTAAACCAAACTAAACCTAGCTAGCAGCAAAAAAGAGGGGTACCCATTTGCAATGGGGTGTGTATGTTTACAACACAACAATTACTATTGTTTCTACGCGCACAGTGGGTATGTGAGATTTGTTGAGTCAATTTTTCATCAAGGATACACCACTGTTATGCAATCTCATACAAGTAATGATCTCGTTGCTTTTCTTGTTAATTGAGCGAAGAATGTAGTTGGAGGATGCATGAAGCAAGTGCCTTCACTTACTATTATTTCTACAGTTATTATGTATCTCTTCTCTATAGCATGTAATTCTTCTTATATTATATTCTGAATCTTTCTAGTTTTCTTTGTCTTTGCTTTCTACACCGCTTCGAATCATGGCTGCTTACAATGTACTAGCCCTTGGGCATTTTGATTAACAAGCCTAATTATGTGTTGTTATGCTTCTGGGTAAGATTGTATGCAAATTTTTAGCATCAACGTTTCGGATCATACTAAATGATCCATCATCAGAATGAGATCTGATGATGGATCATGGAGTATGATCCGAAACGTTGATGCTAAAATTTTGCATACAATCTTACCCAGAAGCATAACAACACATATCATGGATTGTGGAAATCTTCCATCTTTAAGCCTAATTAACTTGACTGGAGCTAATGCTAACCTTCCAATAAAGTGAACTTATACAGGAGCTTTGCAAGAAAAGTTCAGAAGTCACTATTAGAGAAGATTCATAGCTGAACGACTACTACAGTCAGGATCTGCATTGTATGATGAAAATTTGCACATCAAAAGTCATAGAGCTCTTACCAGATTCATGAGCATGAACCTTGGATCATTACACTATGAAACTCCAAGCTGTACTTTCAAAACATACCCAACAAATAGGAGAGCATCAAGGTCAAATAAAAAAGTATGTAGCAAGCGAAGGAAAGCTGAAACAAGAAAATAGAGAAATTAGACTATGTAGTTGTAAGGACCTTTTAGAGACAGAACTACTGAATGGAGAATTTGAGAATTAATTGATATAAAGAATTTATCAACAATTTTAATTTTTCTTATAATCCAGCAAAATTTGATATAATTAATAATATACAAAAATAATTACATGAAATGCTTACAGTGAAACTAGCTTGCTTAAACAGGAATGAATCAAGCTCACCTCTGCATGCCAATTCATCTCCACCTCTCAGTGATTCTTCCTCATTTTGTTTGAGAAAAATGGTTGTACTTTGATATACATCAATCTGTGTAAATGGAAATGAATAAGTTCCTATTACAGAGTTTCAACTAAGCTTGTAAATCTATTGTACACAATCTATTCATCACTCCAATCCGGCAAGGCAAACATGGCTTGTGGGCAGCTCATAGATCTTGAAAAGCTGCACTAACAATCCTAAATTAATAGAAATAAACTGGGATCTTGTTTCCCCAAGAGATCATCTGAGATCTTACTTCCCCGAAATCAACTTTGATCTTTCTTTATTCTCAAACTGACTCTCAATTTGTTGTAGCAATGGTTTTGATCTGGATTGTAGAATCTTCTTGTGTCCATTGCTCATTCATAAGCTGAAGAGAGCTTATAAAAGTTTTAAAAAAGAGATTAGTCTGATCATATATTCCATTGGAACTACTCAACTCATTTAATAAGCCTTCCAGGTTGTTTTTCCTGATACGATCAGAATTTTTCTCAAATAATTCTATCCATTCGCTTTTTCTCATATTCAATTTCGAATATGCCATTCTGCTTAGATATGTTAAAGTCTTAGCATAGTCTCCCACCTGTAAGTTTTGACAGATCAATTCTTTGTAAAGGGAGATATGAGGAGTTCTTCCTAATTCAAACAACTGATCGTAGACATTCTTCAACAAATGCACCTGGATGTACAGGCCACAAATATGAAATGATACAAAGAAAGGAATTAGTGTAGGTAAAAGCAGCAAATATTTAATGGTTATTGAACATATACAGCATCCATTTTAGACATTTGGAATTTCAAGATGCAACACTACTCTATTAGATTTACATTCCGCCAGATGTAAGAATGATTATGTAATTAAATTTCTACACTCATTCCACGTGTGACTGTAGGCATATTAATTGCAGTAGGCTAAAAATGGGTGATCACAAGATAGAAACGAAAAGCTACATTGTATTAAAAGATACTGAAAAATCAAAATGTGAAGTAACACTAGATAACAAAGGAAAACATGCATTATATTAAAAGATACAGAAAGCTTATTAAGTGAAGCACTATTAAATGTTACAAGTCAGATTATTAACCAAGTGTGAGACAACAATTATTTCTGTAATTACAGATTTTATTTAAATAAATGGCAATGCAAAAACTAGGCTGAGAATACATCTAGAAATGATATAGGACAGAACATAAAATCATAACATGATCAGACCGCATCATGTACAACATAACATTATTTATACAGGTAAACAATGCTTCCCTATCCCTCCCCGTTACCTCCATATCTAAGTGAAAAATGGACAGCCATTAAAAGTAAAGATGTGATAAATGAAACAAAAACAAAGCTTATAAAACACCTATCAGTACCCTTGAAATAAGATTAAAACACCTATCAGTACCCTTGAAATAAGATAGAATAAGCCTGGTTACTTTTAGCCACATATCCAAGCAAATACATACCTTCTTGTTGTGCAAGATGCAAGTTAACACTAAAATGGAAGAAAAGCAGTTAAGTCAACCAATGACAAAGCAACTAACAAGTTGTCAGTTTCTCTCCAGAGATACAGCAATAAATTAGTACTGTTAGACAACTTTATAAATAATTGTTCATTTCCATTATCCAACCAAATTAAACACAAGATATAAATGATAAATACAATTCATTATTTTGTTTCACTGTTTATTTTATCATCATTCAATCTACCCAATCAACAATTAGGTTTGTCATTGGTTTGGTGAGGAATCATTTTTCTTGTCACAATATCTACTCTAGTTTTTAATCTAAAACAGAGGACACACACTTTTACTGCAATCTTACTACACACTTGGGTAATGGTAAATACCAAAATTGTCTTACTCTTTACATGGGTTACAAATTTACACCCAGTGGTATAGTCTTACGGTCTTACCACTTGTGAATTGCACCTCAATTTTACTTCAGAAGTGGGTTACACCAAGGTAACAGCATGTAATGTCCCCTTTTTGGGCAACTCGGTGAGCTGGGATAATTACCTAATCCTGCCTTTTTACTTAAATCAAATGACTGCAATTACAGCCAAGTAAAAGATGTTCACAGAATATCAACTGCTATTTCTGATCTGAATGTATAAACATATGCAAGATTGATATTGAATTGTTGGCAATATCGGATATACAATTATGAAGTATGCTCTGAATTATATTTCTATTGTACTTAGTGAAATGATTCTTGCAAGATCAAGTATGGAAATACAAACATGCAATGAAGACGTAAGGGCATTGCTTATAGCAATTCGAATTGCTATTTCTGATATAACTATTATTACATGCAATATCTGAATTATAATTATCGCTTATAGCAATATAGATGCTATTTCAAATGTAATCCTTCAAATCCGTGCAATCAATTCTTATTGCTTATAGCAATAATTTCTGTTTCTGATATGCTAATGTGCTTATGCGATTCTGAAATGCTGCTGTGTCTGATATAATCGGATGTTGCTTGCAATAGGGGTGTCGTCTCTGATTCCACTATCAATTTGTGCAACCCATTTATGCCAATAAGGCTAATGCTCTATGAGCCGATCCAATAAGGTTAAAGGAAATAAGTATAACGTCTTTTATTCCTTCCAAAGATAAGTTGATGGCCTCTATATACTTGCATTTGATGAATGAGAGGGTATGAGGATGAGACTCGTCTCATTCCTTGATCATGACCATCTTTTAATAGTGCCTCTTCGGTTATGATTTGTTAACTCATAACCATTTTCTATTTCTTAATGTATTCTTCGCAACTGAATATTGACTTAACTTACTCGATTAATTAATACCTTCATGCCATCGATATCAATCTGATCTCATTAATAATTGTCAGGGCCGATTGGCTAAGGATGTAAATGTAGATAGGATTGCGTAATTGAATATGAGATACGGCTGTACCTTGTTTGATATGGAACATGAGATATGGGTGTATGGGATCGATACCAATCTGTCGTATTGTGATGTCCCCTTTTTAGCAGGTGGCAGGGACGTGGCTTTGTTAGCCCATCATCGCAACCCTCGTGGGCTAATGGTTTGTTTTGTGGGTCTTTGGTGGTTGACTTACTATTTATAGTAAGTCGGTGTTGGCTAGTTTCCATTTTTGGCATGGCACTTGGGCACTATTTTTGGTCAGTGTTGCTTCTACACTTGAGTGGACTATCATGAGCTATTGTTATAAATTGTGATTATTAATTAAGTTGCACTTAATTAGTAACGTTATGAGCATAAGTTATATGCTAAGTTATTTAATTATTAAAAGTGCATTCACGACACCTAAGTTGAGGATAATAATTTATCTTATTTCAAACTTGTTGGAAACCAAAAAGAAAAGTCCTCTTTTAAGTGAAAAGTGTAGAGGAAGCTAGCCTTTGGAGTAAGCTTGAAGCTTCCTGGTCGATTTTTATATATGGGCGGCCCAAAGACAATTGGAGGCATTCGATATTGATGTTGTTTGGGTATTTGATGAAGTTGTGAGGGTTTCGAATACTTTCTAGACCAAGAACGAATTTCTTGTTGGTAATTGCATTTTGAACCAACATTTTGGTTGGTGAATTATGTGTGTAGTGTGCCGTATTGAATAATAATCCCGGGCGGCATTTACAAGGAGCTGCGATCTCTGTCTAGTGTCAAAAAACACAATCTAAGGCTGATGCTTAGTGCCTAGAGGGGCTGAGAACTCATATAAGGAGTGTTGCGGCTAAGTACAGAGGTTGTGATCATTTCTTGGAAGCTGCGGACCATAACCAGGCAGCGTTATAATACCAGGAAATTGCAATTTCAAGGAATATTGGCAAGTGTGGTGTTTATGTCAATTAAGGTGCACATTCCAAGTTACTTCATTTGAATGTTGTTTCTCGAACATTGTATATATTTGCAAGAGAATAAATTCAAGAAAATTGCACTCCAATTTGAATTCAGCATTTATCTTAATTTCAAATATTAGTTGAAAAATCCAAAAAGCGTGTGTATGTCAAAAATACAAAAAAATTACAAAATCCAAAAACAAAAGAAAACATTTGCAGTGAATTCAGTGTTAGAGGACAGACAAGCTCATTACAGTGGTATCAGAGCTTGCAAGCAAAGTTTTTGACAAATTGTCAAACATCCAAAATTGAAACAACTCAGTGCTTGTCAGAGTTAGAACTAGAGAGGGTTCTTACATGTATCGCCGATCATCTCTGATCAATGAAAACTTTCTTAAGGAAACTGTCTTATTTATAAGACTTCACGGTTTCCTGATAATTATTATGGCTAATCGGCCAAGGATGAATAATGCAATTATGAACATGAAGTATGACTGTGCAATGTCTGTGTACTGAAGTATGGAAGTACATTGCTGATCTGAAATATGTGATATGGATGAATGTGTGCAGAATATGAATGCAATCATGATTTATGGCTACTGGATGCAAGCATGAAAGGTGGTTAAATGATGATGGGTGGAATCAGCCAACCATCATGTCACCCGTCCTTCGTAAACTAAATATAGCATGGTACCATTTAAGAGTGATCACATAAATCAATGTTGAACTGCATCATACAATGTTGGCTGCATGGAGCATCAATGCCATGGTGATTATCTCAGTGCATTAATCACTAAATAATCAGGAACCTTACTATGGTTCATTTATTTCTAAATATGTAATACAACTTATGTACAAGAGACAAGGTCTGCACTCCTTGTCAAATCCTTATTTATTTATGCAGAATGCAAATGATTTGAATTTAGGGATATCACACAATGTTAATTTAATTGTGTTACCTCAAATTACTATTATCGTAAACACACATAACTAGCGACATGATAGTCGCGTCTTATGAAGATGCGACTGTTGTTTTTCCCTCCCCCGCATAGACATATAAACATAGGGGAAGGGGAGGGGAAAAAAGGGGCAGACGTCCACATCAGGATCAAAGGACATAGGTCCATAATTAGCAGTCCATGTTGGAAGAAAAAGACTTCATCAGTCCCATAAAATGTACCCACCCTTCCTAGAGCACAGTTGGCAGGCTTTGTAAGGGGATACAAGATTTAATGAAGCGATAGAGGGTCAACATCCAATCAAAAGGGTGACAAATCCACAGGGAATACTCACAGCCAATCAATGGCTAGGAATTGTTACAGTCAGAGAAAGACAAGACAAACATATAACAAGCATCCAGTCAGTAATGGAGTACGCAGGGAAAACAATATGTACATTTAAATATATATAATCGAAGATTGAGAATTATTAGGCACCAAATAAGAAAGAGATCGAGGGAATAAATAAAACAATCATACAGCCGATCAGAATTTAGAATCCTTACAGTCAGCAAGCAAACATTTGGAAAGTCATATCCATTCAATCAACATGTAACCAGAGACTCGGCTCTTCCTAAAAACAGTCAACCTATATCCATAGAGAAGATTATATGAAGATATCCACCATCACCATTCTTTGACTTTTAACAGTAAATCATTGAACAACATTTGTTTTATAACAATAGGTCAACATTATCAAACATCACCATAGTACCGAGCATTGCAATTTGATAGCTATATTATATAGTCCCAACAGGGGACATTATATATATATATATATATATGGGGCAAACCTACAGGAGTTGATGTTAAATATAGAAATATATCTAATGCTATGAATGCAATTATTTCCAACATGTGAAAAAAGAAGAGCCTCATGACCAATTGCATATCCATCGCGATTTAAATCAGACAAGTAGAGAAGTGGCAAAGTATTTAGTAGGCAAACCTATACAAAGTGATTGAACAATCTTAAAGACTAAGAGTACATCATGGACAATATATATTATCAGCACATTGGGATCCATCTTATATATCAGTGATTCATCATAGATACATTTATATATCCAATTTATGAGTTAAATATTATTCGCTATTGCAAAAAATAAAGTAACTATTGTGAGTAAAGGCTTTAATAATTGAAGATTGAGAGCATTGTTCCCATATTTCAAGCTAACGAACCTGGGGACATTACAGTGGTATCAGAGCATGATCCTGCCATCCTGGAGGGTTGAGGAAAATATACGATAATCATTCACTATGAAATAATAAGGCAGAAAGATAAACCAGTCATGAAGTATTTGTGCAATTGCATTTGAAGTACATAAACCAAATCTATATGCAATTATATAATTAAGCTTACACAATCTTCAGTACAAATGAGAAGAAGATTAAAAGACAGATTTATAGTAGAATTCAATGGTCACAATGAAGCAATCAGCAGCAACACTTAGTCTCCCCATCAAGTATCCAACACATAGGTGTGCCAGGAGGCCGAATGAATAGATGATCTTTTCATGCTCTTGGGCTTGATTGGAAGGGAGAATGCATTATAAAGATGGATAATCCTGAAGGGATATCCATAGAGGCCTAGGACGAGATAAAGTCTCTCCTAAGGGTTATAAAGATGGATATTCCTAAAGGGATATCCATAGAGGCTTAGGAAGAGACAAAGTCTATCCTAAGGATATAGAGGGTTGGACCTAATAAAGGTCATCCTATAAGCCCTGAGTAGTGCACTCCAGTAGACGACAGCAAGATTTGGCCAAAGGACCACAGAGGGTCCTTATCAAAGGTAATGAGCCTGACCTGGCAGATGTCGCTCAGGATGTCCCTAGGGATGCGCTCCAGAGGAGGACGACAAGATTTAACCAGAGGACCACAAAAGGGTCCTTATCAAAGGTTATGAGCCTGACCTAGTTGACTTCACTTGGGAGCCCTAAGGGATGCGCTCGAGAGGTCGATGACAAGATTTAACCAGAAGACTGCAAAAGGGTCCTTATCAATGGTTATGAGCCCGACCTGGTAGACTTCTCTTAGGAAGGGTTGTGAAGCCTTGAGTGATGCGCTCCAGTGGACGACGACAAGATCGGGCCAAACGACTATAGAAGATCCTCATTAAGGTCATGAGCCTGACCTGGTAGACGTCATTCAGGAAGTCCCTAAGGATGCGCTCCAGAGAACGACGGCAACATTTAGTCAAAGGATCGCAAAGGGTCCTTATAAAGGTTATGAGCCCGACCTGGTAGACTTTCTTTGGGAGGTTTATGAATTCATAGGGGATGCACTCTAGAGGATGATGACAATAATGACCTAAGGGCCGCTTTGGGGATAAGGTCCCTTAAAGCGAAGAGGGTCCTTATTAAAGGTTATGAGCCTGAACTGGCAGACTTCTCTTAGAGACTGTTAAGAATTGGCTAGATAACTTGTTGGATTCTTAAATTATGTTTATATGTTTCGTTTTCCCTCTAACAACATTTTGCAGGTTCTTAAAGGGAATCCAAAGATTCTAGCTATCCTTGGTGGAGAGCATTTGTTATAAATATCGAGATTCCTAAAGGGGATCTAGTGATCAAAGACATTCTTGATTATGCATCAAGGAGCAAAGCAATACTTAAAATGACAGTGTTGTAGTAGATCAAGATTAGTTCTAGTTTTGAATTATTTGTTGAATTTTAAATTGAATATCATGATAAGTTTATTGTGATTCTAATCTCAAACTTGAAATTGTTGTTTCAGGATTAAAAATGGTACATCAACCATATCATAAGGAGAAGCCACTTAATTGCTTGAGGACAAGCAATGTTGGAAAGGGCAGACTGTAATGTCCCCGTTTTCTAGAGTAAGATTTAATAATAAACAATAATAAATAAAATTATGAATGAATGAATAATAATAAATTATAATATAGTTATTATTATATTAATTATACTATTAATATAATAATAAAAATATAAATTGATATAATATAATAGTATCTCTTAATGAATGGATATAATAATATAATATATTATAATACTATAATATATTCTTAATATAATAATCATAACCAATAAATAAATAATAATCAATGCCAATATATCATTATTATAATAATAGAACATTTCTAATATATATATATAATATTATATATATATATATATATATTAAACATAATATACAATTATAAGTGGAAATGTAAATGTTAAAGTATTGTGTCGGATATGAATCAACGACACCATAAGTATTATGATAAACACACATAACTAGCGACATGATAGTCACGTCTTATGAAGATGCGACTGTTGTTTTTCCCTCCCCCGCATGGACATATAAACGTAGAGTAAGGGAAGGGAAAAAAAGGGGCAAACGTCCACAGCAGGATCAAAGGACATAGGTCCATAACTAGCAGTCCACGTTGGAAGAAAAATACTTCATGAGTCCCGTAAAATGTACCCACCCTTCCTAGAGCACAGTCGGCAGACTTTGTAAGGGGATACAAGATTTAATGAAGCAATAGAGGGTCAACATCCAATCAAAAGGGTGACAAATCCACAGGGAATACTCACAGCCAATCAATGGCTAGGAATTGTTACAGTCAGAGAAAGACAAGACAAATATATAACAAGCATCCAGTCAGTAATGAAGTACGCAGGGAAAACAATATGTGCATTCAAATATATATAATCGAAGATTGAGAATTATTAGGCAGCAAATAAGAAAGAGATCCAGGGAATAAATAAAACAATCATACAGCCAATCAGAATTTAGAATCCTTACAGTCAGCAAGCAAACATTTGGAAAGTCATATCCATTCAATCAGCATATAACCAGAGACTCAGCCCTTCGTAAAAACAGTCAGCCTATATCCATAAAGAAGATTATATGAAGATATCCACCATCACAATTCTTTGACTTATAACAGCAAATCATTGATTAACATTTCTCTTATAACAATAGGTCAACATTATCAAACATTACCGTAGTACCAAGCATTGCAATTTGATAGCTATATTATATAGTCCCAAAAGGGGACATTATATATATATATATGGGGCAAACCTACAGGAGTTAAAGTTAAATATAGAATAATATATCTAATGCTATGAAGGCAATTATTTCCAACATGTGAATCAAGAAGAGCCTCGTGACCAATTGCATAACCATCGAGATTTAAATCAGACAAGTAAAGAAGTGGCAAAGTATTTAGTAGGCAAACCTATACAAGGTGATTGCACAATCTTAAAGAGTACATCATGGACAATATATATTATTAGCACATTGGGATCCATCTTATATATCAGTGATTCATCATTATTACATTCATATATCCAATTTATTAGCTAAATATTATTCGCTATTGCATAAAATCAAGATAACTACTGTGAGTAAAGGCTTTAATAATTGAAGATTGAGAACATTGTTCCCATATTTCTAGCTAACGAACCTAGGGACATGTCATGTCCCCTCTCTAGTCTGACTAGCAGAGTCATGAGAGTTAGCCTATCAGGGAGTCTTGTAGGCTGGCAGCGGTGTTTAGAGACTCAGTCAGGGTATTGTTGATGTCAGTTTTGTACCACTACATAACATATAGGATTAAACACTTGATACAGGATATCAAACACTCAACCCTCTCTTGAAAAGTTATTACTCATGAAGGACATGAGAAAACTCCAAGGTTCCTTACACCTGTGGATCCTAACTCAGTTATAATGATGTGATTTGCTGGTAATCACGTCGGCAGGCTTACATTGTTCATTCAAGGACATCGGATTCTTGCTATGATGGTGATGGGACTTAGCTTTTCAATGTATATTCAATTGATTTATCTCCTTAATTTATATCACTTCCGACTTTGCTCCTCAAAACTCTCACTACTAAACTACTCACTGCTTAGCTACTACTCCTATGGAATGGAAAGATTAGCTAATGGACGGGGATCAAACCTAATGAAAGCTTGCCAGCGGCGCTACCTCCATAGATGCAATGATTCTAGGGAAATTCTTAGAATTTTCACACTAACACCTATCTTCCAACCCAACTTGAAGTACAAGC
>MU227576.1:1117018-1129373 GCA_018584345.1 Thuja plicata | reverse complement strand
GTACAAACATTAGGAGCCATCTGAATAAATGAATTTGATCAGCATTATAATCAGATTTGAGTTATAATTTTAGGTAGATTAGTTTCAATATTTGTATTTTCTTTTCGTCAACTCAAAAACCCAAAAAACAGCATAAAACATTCAAAAACAAACCAAAAACAATCATTACACTCAGGGAAACAAACAGTGATCAGCAAAGAGCCTATTTGGGGTTTTTACACAATTTTATTTGGATCCTTATGTTCTAAGGTGGGATTTGTGAAAAGGTCATCAATGTATAGTAGTGCATGAATACCTTTTACAACCATTCCAGATTTGGTTTGAGAGGTATCTTGAATAGTATTGACTTGATTAAGTTCATTAAGCTCAAAATATTCCTTAGAAAGAGCCTCGCGAATGTCATCCTCTACTTCTAAGATATGTTTAGGAGGACAAACATAACTCGTCAAGGCCTCATCTATAGAAGGAATATCAATGAAACTCGTAGGAACTGGTTCATTATTAGGAGAAAGAGCAATGTCATCATCCTCTTGTACCAAATGATCCTTATAAGGAAGAGACATTGTAGAAGAAAGATCATTATTGTTATTGAAGGCCTCTTTGGTAAGAGTGAGATATTTATAAGGAATGGTGGTAATCACAATGTCCTTAGGGTTGGGATCAATTTTGGGAGGGTGAACATTATGGGAATCAATGAGGAAGAACTAATTCATCCTCAGGATCTTGAAGAAAACTTGAAATTGAAGAAGAAAATGAAAATAAAAATTCAATTGAAAATGAAATGCAATAACTATGAATGGAATATTTTAGTGTTTTCTATTATTTTAGACAAAATGCAATGCAATCTAAGAATGAATTGAAACAAAAAAAATTTCACAATGCAAATATACTAAACAATGCAATTGATGTAAAAGAAATCTAGAAACCAAAGGAAAGATAGAAGCTAGAGATCTAGATGCATACAATGTAACAAAGATGTAATGACTAACACAATACACACAAAGTAGATCTAGATATGCAAAGGCCGACCTCACTAGGAAGGAAAATGAAAATACCTTGCATCAGGCCCAGAACCCACCAAAACTCAACCCCCAAGTTATAGGTTTTGAAAGTGGTTTAACCTATATTCGGAAGGTTTTAATTTTGCGGTAAAGTTGCGGGATTCAAGGGGTGTTAAGTGGTTCAAGGAAAAACGAAAAGGTAAGCGAGAAAATTGATCATAAATTCATCCAAATCTTGAAATAAGGCCTAAGAGGGAAATGAATTATGAGGATGGATGGGTAAATGGGAAATTGTGCATAGAGATTAGAGCCAACATAGAGTTTTGAGCAAGATTGAAGGAGAAGATAGGACCTTGATTTAAATTATGTATGCATTTAGGTGCAATGTGAGGTCCTATCATAAAGAGCACACTAAAGAGGGTTGAAAGAGTCTAAAATGAACATAAAAGCAAGAGCTTGCTTTTTAGGACTATACACCCACCAAATAGATATTTGCAAAGTATGAAAACTCAGACTCGGACTCAACTTGGCAGCCTAAAAATTTGACTCAAACTCAAAACTCGACATGAACTCAGCAAAAAAGAAACAATAGAATTACACAAAAAAAATTTAGTTGGCAACTTTAACCTCATTCATGTAATTCCACTCCCAAACACCCTCATCATAATCAAAATTCTTATATGACAAGAGATCCCAATAACCAGGGAGGGTTTGGGAGTTGAAAGATGAAGCAAAAATGAAAAAGAAATCATTCATAGGGCAACATTTATGACCCTCTTTCACTATTTTTTGGCCTGACGCCCTTCATTTCCTGCTATTTTGTTGTTCAGACCTCCAATGGACGATTATGAGCCAAAATATGAAGAAAAAAACTAACTTTTTATGTTTTAACATGCTCAAACAGGCTTGAGAGAGAGGGCCCAAAACTCGAGAGTCCGAGTTTGGGACTTGTTGGTGTGTATTTTATGACCGCACCAACAACAGAATAAAATACCAAGGTATCTTATCCTTTCTTGAGCAAAATCTCGTGTATGCTAACATTGTGAAAGATCATACAGGTGACTCCAAGGTTCTTTACTGTTAGGTCTTGACTTGTGGATAAGCTCAATGGTTGGTGTGATATGCCAGTATCACAAAGGGACTTACGTTTGAATTGTTCTTCCCTTCTTCCGCAATGTTGACTGGAACTCTTTCATCAAATATTGCAATCTTGTGATGCTTGTTCTTTGAATGACACAACTAAAATTAAAGGGAAAGGGTTGCAAGGATCTAAATCAACTCCTAAAGGCAACGATTTCAACAGATAGTGCTCCAATGGACAAACTCCCAATTGTTTACCCTCGTGGGGTAACAAAGACTATTTGCACACAGAAAGTAAAGTGCTTAACAGAGAAAGTATAGAGAACATAACAACATTATATTCATAGAATGATCACCATGTACAAATGTATTTCTGCATATCATAATCCGAACATGCCTTGCTCAAAGAGAAGAATACATACACACAATGTCCGAGGGGATGCGAGGCGAACCGTCGCATCCGTGTAACTCCCTCAGACGGACCAACCGTTTAACTACCCATTTACTCGACAACATCATCCCCCCCAAAAAAGAAATTCATCTCCGGACGACAACATACAAAATGGAGATAATGCCCATTACATAACATAAAGAAACTAGCTAAGAGGAAGTGGAAGGGGGCATCCCTGTAACTGACGGTTGGAACGCAGAAGGGGTCAATTTCCTCCGCAACTGATACACCTGCTGAGTACGGATATCCAGATCCGCCTGTACCTGGGAGTTGGCGTTGACAACTTCCTTAAGCATTAAGGTAACCTCCTGCAATTCAGCCTCATTGTGCCTGCATGCCTCCTTGGCCTCGGCTAACTGTGCCCCAAATACACCCTTACCAGCTATGGCTGCCTCTAACCGTGCCAAAAGTGTTGCACGCTCTGTCTCCCAAGCGGTCTGCTGAGTAGCTAGCTAGGTAGCTATCTCCTCCCGAAATCTCTTCGCGGCTACCCGAGCCTCCTCTCTAGCCTCCTCTGCACGTCGTGCCTCCAACACCATCTGCACAAGCCGCCTGCCTTTATCAACCACATCTGTAAGAGAGTCCAGATACGCCGCCAAATCGTCGCCCAACATATCATCTACCAGCTCTCCCTCGTTTGTCTGGATCATGGCCTCTACCCGTACTGGAGAGCATCCTCCCTCTGCTCCCCACCTCCTACATTTACCCGCTGAATGCATAACGGTTTCTTCTTTGTCGTTATGCAATATAAAAATAATTGTTATTGAATCCCTAACTATCTCGATGTCGTTGTATGGCTGCCCTATGTTTCGTACAGTCGTACAGTCCAAATTCTTGACTATTCAATCTCATCCACGATGGGTCTCCAACAATGTCTGTACAGTGTACAGATTTTTGTCGCATTCTCCTTACAAATGTTTTTCTCATCCTCAGTAACTGTACGGAATGTATATGCAATGATTACCCTTAGTTTGCCTGCGTACGGAATAATGAAATATAACCATGCCGTCTTTGTACGATGTACAGTCTTTTCACATGAACAATCTGCTCTTTTCCTGCCATACAGTTTCGTATTGTCTCAACATCGAGGGAACCACATATCCGAACCCTCGAACAAAAAAACAACGGGCACGGGAGGCTAAGGAAGAATAGAGAAGGCGATGAAGGCACAAAAAGAAACATAGGAGATGGCCACCACCTCGGGCCGAAGGGAGGCAGAACAAAACATTCTGAAACAACTGCTATATGTAGAGGTACCGGTGAAACTCCAGGAACTCCTCCACACCATGCCTCAATTGGGAATGACGTTGTTGGAGAACTTGGCCACACAGCCAAATACCACACGTACAGACATCCCCGGAGGGTCTACAACTGACCCGATGATACTTGTAAATAGAAAAAGGTACCCGACAATCCTCATGATGGGCATCCTTGGCACCATCCTGACAGACACTATAGTGGACGGAGGGTCAGGAGTGAACGTCCTTCCAAAGGAGACATGGAAGAAAATGGGCAAGCCAACATTGTGGCCCCCAACCTTCAACCTATTGGGTGCCAATCAGTAGGGTATCAAACCCCTTGGAACGCTGATGGCACAACGGGTCACCATTGGCTCGCAACCATTTGTACAAGACTTTGTGATGATACCTTTGAAAAAGAAGGGTTACGATGCCATTCTGGGTCGAGGGTGGCTGGTCACGACGAAGGTAAACTACAATTGGAAGAAAAACACCCTCTCAATGGAGAATGGGGGGAGGAAGTTCACCATCGACCTTCGCACCCAGATGGTGAGCAAAGAGATAGCCTCTTCTTCAGACTCAAAATCTGACGGTGAGAACGGCCGAAGGGATGGAGTTGTATGGAACCTAACGAAGAAGGCGTCTTAGAATTGGAAGAGTGTTTGGGAGATGACGTCGACTCCATGAACGGTCTCTTCCACTGGGAAATAGAGGACTATGAACTCTTCTGACCAACATGCAATGTACTAAGTATTGACGAAGAATCGGAAACATTTCCCTTGGAGTACGGTGAATACAAGGAAGGGGATGCGAAAGTAAGCGAAGAGTATAAGGAGTCGTCTGTCAAACCAATGAATCTGGGCAAGGAAGAGGAACCTAAGATCATTTTTGTCGGCGACGATTGGAATCCTGAGTGGAAGGCCGCAGCCTTCAAAATCTTTATTCTCCTTCTAATTTACGGGCGAGAGACCGTGGTTCCTATAGAATTTATGGTTCCAAGCCTTGGGATCACCATTGACAACAGACTCACTGACATGGAAAGCTTGAGGGAGCGGCTGCACACTCTCAATAAATTAGATGAAAGAAAAATGAAAGCCCAATGGGCAACTGAGGTTGCACAACAACGGAGAAAAGACAAGCACCTTCGTCGAATGAAGTTTACGCCCGGTCAGTTGGTATTGAAGTTTAATGGGTGAAATGAAATTAAACCTGGCAAATACAGAAAGTAAAGTGCTTACAGAGAAAGTACAGAGAACATAACAGCATTATATTCATAGATTGATCACCATGTGCAAATGTATTTCCACATATCATAATCCGAACATGCCTTGCTCAAAGAGAAGAATACATACATATAGTGTTCGAGGGGATGTGAGGCGAACCGTCGCATCCGTGTAACTCCCTCGGACGGACCAACCATTTAACTACCCATTTACCCGACAACACCAATAACCAAGCTCTGCTTTGCCAAGATCAACTAAAACTCCGCAAGAACTGGTGCAATCTTCTAAGGGTTATGCAAAGAATTTTCATATCACAATGAACACCATCATAATGAACAATGCACAGTTAATGATAGAAGTTAAGCATCAATACAAAATGGGGGGCTCAGGCTAACTTTACACGACAACTTACAATCAACAAACTATTAAAAGTATGAGCCGGGGAAATTCATCAGACACCATTACATTTCTCCATTGAAATCAAAGAACTTTATCTAAGAAATCTATTTCACTCTAAGTGAGGGAATAATGAAACTATGCAAGCACCAAAATACATCAAGTAATCACCATGAAACCAACAATGAAAACTCTATTATCTTGTTGCCCTTAGCAACAATCTCAAAATCCGTTGCTTTACAAATGAGAAATGAGGCCTTTATATAGGTCCCCAATTACAATGAGTGGCCTGGATTGAAACAAACCCGATGGCCCAAATTTTGCCACCTTAGACCTAATTAGGGTTAGGGCAAAAAAAGAGAATCTATAATTAATTTACGGGTCCACAGGGACCAATCAAGAGGAAACCACCTTATTAGTGGGGTAATAAATGGTCACTATGCATGTCCATCAAGCAACAGGCTGGGGTGACATGAATGCCCATTATGCACTAAATGCTTTGTCTGCCTTGAATGCATAGAATTTTAACTTGAAGATATTTTATTAGCTGGTGGAGATGACTGGGTGCCATATCAACATGCTAGGTGTTGGGCAATATTTTCTGAATGCATAAATATGTAACCTAGATCCAACTTTGATTACTTCTGAAACTATCTTTGATCATTTTCTTCCTTCCATGTGCCTACTTAGGAATTCACCTTCTTGAAAAGGATTAGACTCCCTCATCAGTACTTTTGTCATTCTAGAATTTCTTCACATAGAACTACCTCGACCATGGTCTTGGATCTCTGAATTGAACTCTGAATTGAACTTTGAACCTTGAATGCCTTAAACTGGTGATGCAAGAGCACCAAGATCCTTCTATAAGTTTGATCAAGTAGCATCATGGTAGGGTTCTTAGGTGTGTGTGTGTGTCTTTCTTTTAATAAATAAGGTCTATTGAGACCATTCATGAGGTAATTGGGTCAATTGAAGTCACACGTTATGTTTTGCAAAAATTGTCAAGTTGTAAGGAAAGTTGCTTGACAACTTTTCTTGAAACAAAAGTTGTCATAGGTGAATAGGTTGGTGTTTATTTATGCAGGAGCACTCATTTGATATAATGGGGTCAATTTAGACAATTTTATGTGCAAGAAGTCTTATAGAGTCATATGGGGTCATAATTGTGTAATAAGGGCAAAAAGTCGTAATGCAACTATGCAAATTTTGGTCTAGTTTGAGAAGTTTAACTGTCAAATCCTTCAAAAGGCAATTGTGACCATTTGTTGAAGGGAAGACAAGTTTAAATATGCCTCATGACATTTGAGGCAGGTTGTTGAAGGAATTGTGAAAAGAAATTCAATAAAACATTAACTATTCTCTGCAAATTCACTGTTATTTTACTGTTCCTGAGACTTGTACGAACGTGTACAATCTGATGATGATGTAAGATCAATTGTAACTGATCGGGCTTTGAATCTTCTTCCATTTGCAACAAGTTTGATCAATTTTCATTAAGTACTTGCTGAGATATATCAATTTTCTGGAAACAGTCAGTGAACGTTACAGCTTGTAGGGTTTTAAGACAAAATTATGATTTGGTATCAACGCCACCAGTGGAAAATTTATCTAATTCAATAAAGTGGTAGATTTCAAGGTGCCTTAACTAATTTGTCCAGTTGCAGAGACAGGGAGTGCAGTTTGGATGTGTTTTGGCAAAGCCCTAGTTTGATTTTCCTGAAGAATTGGGCTTAGAGTGACTAGTTTCTAAGAGGGTTTGTAAAATGGAGTTGGAATGACCGTACCAGAGCATGGAAAGGGTTGATTCATTGCATATGAAGCCTGTCCCAACCATTGGAATCACATTTGGTGACTTGGAGTCCAAATTCATTGTAGTTGTTGTGGACAAAAGGGCTAATTAGGCTTATAGCTCACAGATTACCAGTCATTTTTTGAAGGATATATTACAGAACAAGTGCCACTAAAAATGGAGTATGTTATAAATCAGGAAAAGGGTATCTGAAAAGTCAATTTAGATGCCTCGAAGAAGTTACTGTTGAATATTTTTTGATCGTTGATGTCAAAGGTTGATGATCAAGATTGTGTAAATATCAGAGAATTTGCTTGAGGTGCTTGACCAGCTTGACCTGCTTCAGGTGTTTGTAAGCTGGTTGGCTGTCTGTTTCACCTAGTTGTGTGTCTGCTTCAGCTGGTTCCTTGCTTACTTGTGTGCCTACTTGGCATATATCAGTTGCTACATCAGACTACATGCTATGTCAGACGTTTGTCTTGTCGTCTTATGAATATAACTAAGGTTTCGAATATTTGTTTAATGTAAAATCAATACATTGGCTGGTGTCAATTTTCTGTCTATGAGGAGCCGTGTTTATTTTCTGGGCAGAATTGTAACGCATAGAAAATTATTTTCTGTCAAAAGTATTAATTCGCGTATAACTGAAACAAGGAGTCGTGTCCTTCAGAAAAGTCTATGCATTATATTTGGAGAGGTGAGTAAATATTAAAACGGCTGTGCATGCGGTCGTGTTTGTATGGGTCGAAAAAAAAAGGAAGAAAAGACCATTTTCAGCTGGTGTTAAAAATTTATATGGTGCATTTTCTTTGACAACAGAAGTGGGCGTACAGGTGGCTAAACGGTGGAAATAAATGCTTCTGGCTGTGCATTTTTTTTTGTGATAACTGGGCAGAGGAGTTAAGGTGTCATTTTTTAAAAAATAGAGGTGAGCGGTAATGATTGATGGAAAGCTGGTCATTTTTTTTGATAATTAATGTTTGGCGAAGAGACAGACGGTGGTTGCATGTTGGTGTGAAGCCAAGCTGTAGATATAATCTGTGCATTGAATATTCAAGGATGACTGGACATTTTTAAAAAAAAGGTGTGCACAAAGTAAAAACAAAATGAGCTGCAATTTTTTTTCAAAAGGTGATTATTGAGAAGACGGTGTGTGAGTTTTTTTTTTGGACTGAGCCTAGCTGTTGAAGTTTTTTTTGTGTGGTTGTTCTTCGGATGGGTGGTGATATGCATTGGAGTGTAATGAAAAACTATATACTGTAATGTTTTGTCAGCATCTTGATAGTGGTTATAAGCGTTTTATGTACACTGCATAAAACAGTGAACTTTTATTTGTAATCTTTGTATTATCTCTGTAAGTGGTCTCTAATGTGTTGGTGCACAGGCTGAGGTTGGAGCCTCGGTTAAGTTTTGAGTTGGTGCTCTTCATTATCAGGTTGAAGCCTCTGTTAAATCAGTTAGGGTTGTGTGGATGAGCAGAGTTGAAGCTCCGTTTAGTAATTGGGTTGTTGCCCATTCATTTGATGATTAGAATAGCCTTGGTCTTTTACCTGAAAGGGTTTTCTACGTGATAAAAATTCCTGTGTTCCTGTCTTTCTACACTACCTTCAGTTTTTGTATGCTCATAAGTTTAAAATTCAGAAATTACTGATTCACTCCCTGCACCTCTCAGTATTTTCTATTAGTCTTTCAATTGGTATCAGAGCGGGTTCTCTCTGCCAAAGCTTAAGAGCCTGAGAGTAGGTCCTTCCTGTGTCAAATGAGTGCCTTAGAAGGTCTAGCTACGAATAGAGTGGTAGATTTCAAGATGCCTTAACTAATTTTTCAAGTTGCAGAGACAGGGAGTGCAGTTTGGATGTGTTTTGGCAAAGCCCTAGTTTGATTTTCCTGAAGAATTGGGCTTAGAGTGACTAGTTTCTAAGAGGGTTTGTAAAATGGAGTTGGAATGACCGTACCAGAGCATGGAAAGGGTTGATTCATTGCATATGAAGCCTGTCCCAAACATTGGAATCACATTTGATGACTTGGGAGTCCAAATTCATTGTATTTGTTGTGGACAAAAGGGCTAATTAGGCCTATAGCTCAGATTACCAGTCATTTTTTGAAGGATATGTTACAGAACAAGTGCCACTAAAAATGGAGTATGTTATGAATGAGGGAAAAGGGTATCTGAAAAGTCAGTTTACATGCTTGGAAGAAGTTACTGTTGAATGTTTTTTGGTCATTGATGTCAAAGGTTGATGATCAAGATTATGTAAATATCAGAGAATTTGCTTGAGCTGCTTGACGTGCTTGACCAGCTTGACCTGCTTCAGGTGTTTGTAAGCTGGTTGGCTGTCTGTTTCACCTAGTTGTGTGCCTGCTTCAGCTGGTTCCTTGCTTACTTGTGTGCCTACTTGGCATATATCAGTTGCTACATCAGAGTACATGCTATGTCAGACTTTTGTCTTGTCATCGTATGAATATAACTAAGGTTTCGATATTTGTTTAACGTAAAATCAATACTTTCTACGGGCTGTTGGAATATACTTTTATCGGCTGGTGTCAGTTTTTCTGTCTATGAGGAGCCGTGTTTATTTTCTGGGCAGAATTGTAAAGCATAGAGAAACAAGGAGTCGTGTACTTCAGAAAAGTCTATTCGTTATATTTGGAGAGGTGAGTAAATATTAAAACAGCTGTGCATGCAGTCGTGTTTGTATGGGTCGAAAAAAAGGAAGAAAAGACTATTTTCAGCTGGTGTTAAAAATTTATATGGTGCATTTTCTTCGACAACAGAAGTGGGCGTACAGGTGGCTAAACGGTGGAAATAAATGCTTCTGGCTGTGCGTTTTTTTTGTGATAACTAGGCAGAGGAGTTAAGGTGTCGTTTTTTCAAAAATAGAGGTGTGCGGTAATGATTGATGGAAAGCTGGGCGCTTTTTTTGATAATTAAGTTTTGGCGAAGAGACAGACCGTGGTTCCATGTTGGTGTGAAGCCAAGCTGTAGATATACCCTGTGCGTTCAATATTCAAGGATGGCTGGACATTTCAAAAAAAAGGTGTGCAAAAAGTAAAAACAAAATGAGCTGCAATTTTTTTTCAAAAGGTGATTTTTGAGAAGACGGCGTGTGAGTTTTTTTTTTTGGACTGAGCCTAGCGGTTGAAGTTTTTTTGTTTGGTTGTTCTTCAGACAGGTGGTGATATGCATTGAAGTGTAATGAAAAACTATATACTGTAATGTTTTGTCAGCATCTTGATGGTGGTGATAAGAGTTTTATGTACTCTGCATAAAACAGTGAACTTTTATTTGTAATCTTTGTATTATCTCTGTAAGTGGTCTCTAATGTGTTGGTGCACAGGCTGAGGCTGGAGCCTCAGTTAAGTTTTGAGTTGGTGCTCTTCATTATCAGGTTGAAGCCTCTGTTAAATCAGTTAGGGTTGTGTGGATGAGCAGAGTTGAAGCTCCGTTTTGTAATTGGGCTGTTGCCCATTCATTTGATGAATAGTATAGCCGTGGTTTTTTACCTGAAAGGGTTTTCTACGTGATAAAAATTCCTGTGTTCCTGTCTTTTTACACTACCTTCAGTTTTTGTGTGCTCATAAGTTTAAAATTCAGAAAATACTGATTCACCCCCTGCCCCTCTCAGTATTTTCTATTAGTCTTTCAATTGGTATCAGAGCGGGTTCTCTCTGTCAAAGCTTAAAAGCGTGAGAGTAGGTCCTTCCTATGTCAAATGAGTGCCTTAGAAGGTCTAGCTACGAATAGAGCTCCTTTATTTGATGGGTCAAACTATGCGTTTTGGTATGTTTGAATGAATGAACACATATATCATGTCCTTAGGTTTTGATGTCGATATGAGTGTGACTAATGGGTATACTGTTCCTACTCAACCTCCTACAAATCATGATGCAAAAAAGGAGTTTGAGAACTGTTAATGTTTGTAGCGTCAGTCATATGATCATTTAGAATACATATAATACTTTAATATTGACTAATAATAATATATTGCATTTGTATATATACATGTGTGTGTGATATATATATACTATATTATATTATTATTAAATATATATTATGCAAACTTATATTCTTCTAATATAAAATTGATTAATGAAACATTAACAATTATAATGAATAGACACGTCCCGTGAAGGGACATGTCTCTCCTAGTGTCTCTCTCAATATAAATACAAGAAAGATTGTTGCATTTGAAACACACAGAAAATTAGAAAGTGCTATTACATTTGCAGTGATCTTAAGAAATCTTATCAAGAACAATGCCAAAGCTATGAACACAATTCTATGTGGCCTTTCAGAATCTGAGTTTGTCAAAGTGATGCACTGTACATCAGCTAAAGAGGTCTGGGACAAACTGTACAATGCATACCATGGTGACGACAAAGTTAGAAAGGCTAAACTTCAGACTTATAGAATGTTGTTTGAAAGTATTAAAATGAAAGAGGAGGAGAGCATTGCAGCCTATTTTCTAAGAGTTGATGAAGTAGTGAATGCCTTGAAGGGCCTTGGAGATACGGTTGAATATAAAACTATAGTTCATAAGATTTTACACACGCTGCCCTTGAAATTTGATACCAAGGTTTCTGTTGTTGAAGAGATGACAGACTGAGACCAGCTTACTGTAGATAAGTTACATGGAATCCTGACTGCACATGAGATGCGTGTAAATGTTGAGAGCTCATCAAAAATGGAAACGACCTTTAAAGTTTCAAAGAAGGGTAAAGAAAAGGAGCAAAAATCTAGTGAGAGCTCAGAAGAAAATTCAGATGATGAAGCTGATCATCTTGTTAGGAAGTTGAAAAGAGGTTCTGGTAAATACAAAAGCAAGCTGCTGTTGTCGGGTGTAATGTACGGATGTATTCGTTAGGAATTAGTTACGTCCGGAGGCTAGGGAGTTGCGAACGGGTGTGAACCGTCGCGTCCCTTCGGACCTTTATATACTTGTCTTACCTTCGAGTAAGGCATCTTGTACAGACTATGTTGTAATCACTTGTTTGGAATAAATATAATACTTATCATTTGCTTTATATCTATGATGCTATGTCTGTTGAGTTCTGCAATTAATTAAGTTACCCCAGCGGGTAAACATTTGGCGCCGCTGCCTAGACGAACTCGGAACTGGATGGCGTACGGAGACAATGGGATTGTCTGTTGATGAAATAAACCCCGAAGCGGACGA
>MU227576.1:1090044-1108467 GCA_018584345.1 Thuja plicata | reverse complement strand
GGGCCAAGTACAGTTGGAGGTGGTTGGGACTGATGCCGTAGTGACGGTTGACAGGGCCTTGTTGGACCCACCTCGCGCTGATCCGTCCTCCATTGAGGGCGTGTGTAGTTGGCTTAGCCAACGATTTAAGATGGCCCCACTGGCCCCAGTTGGTACAGCACTTCTCTCTCCTCGACGGGAGGTCCCTCCCGAGGTGATTGATCTAGATACAGTCGCGTCCCCTACGGCTACACCCTTAGACGAGGGTACTCAGGTTGGTGGAACGGAGGTGGGACATACCACACAGTATGTCAGTACGGAGGTTATGCATGTGGGGGAGACGGAGACTATCCTCACAGACACAGACAGGTTGAGGGACTCCTTTATTCCGCCTCCAGAGCCCACGGATGACATTGAGGCATTCCTTGCCGATGTAGTAAACCGTGGCCGACAAGTGATGGCTTCTGCACAGTCTCGGGCTATGGAGAGTGTGGTCACCCGTTTGGAGGGGCTCTTGTCTTTTGTTCGGACTAGCTGCCCCATAGCTTTTGCAGCATGTTTTGAGGCAGGTGGATGGCCCATGGTAGAGACAGCAGAGATGTTGGCAGCTTGGGCAGTTATAGAGCCGGAGGGAGAGAGTCGTATAGAGACTCTAGTATGGCAGATCGAGCAGGCATTCCGAGAAGGCTATTAGGCATTGAGGAGTACGGAGCAGGTTTCAACAGGCCGGGAGATGGCACGAGTGGCCGCGCAGAGTGCTCGGGAGGAGCTGGCTACCCAGTTTGAGGCCATCGAGCGGGACCTGGCTCAGCGTACTGAGGAGATAGCTCGTCAGCAAGTTGATTGGACGGCAGAACGCCAGGAGTTGGTGGCGCAAGTAGCAGCTGCGCGGGCAGCACAGCCAGTTGTGGAGGCCCAGATTGCCCAGGAGCGCCTTTCTTTTGCACAGCAGTTTGAGGAGTTGTCGGCCGAGCGGGGTGTCTTGGCAACTTCTCTCACCCAAGCTCAAGAGGCTGCTGACCAGAAGGAGAAAGACTTGTTAGAGGCTGCTATGATGGTGAAGAATGCCCTGGAACACCGTATGGTTGCAGAGCGGGACTTGAGGGTTCGGACTGAGCAGGTCTATGCGTTGCGAGCTCAGTTGGCATCTTCCACTTCAGGGACGCCCTCTCAGCCTTCTTCTCAGTTGTGATCACTTGGTTCTGGTTATTTTTGTTGTGTAGTCGTCGGAGACGACTTGTTTTTTGGGGGGGATGATGTTGTCGGGTGTAATGTACGAATGTATTCGTTAGGAATTAGTTACGTCCGGAGGCTAGGGAGTTGCGCACGGGTGTGAACCGTCGCGTCCCTTCGGACCTTTATATACTCGTCTTACCTTCGGGTAAGGCATCTTGTACAGACTATGTTGTAATCACTTGTTTGGAATAAATATAATACTTATCATTTGTTTTATATCTATGATGCTATGTCTGTTGAGTTCTGCAATTAATTAAGTTACCCCAGCGGGTAAACAGCTGCCTTTAAAGTGCTTTAACTGCAGAAAGAATGGTCACTTTGCATCAAAGTGTCCCTATGAGAAAGAAGAGGACAGCATTGATGAAAGAAACTCAAGGTTCAAAAATTCCAAGAGATCTGTAAAAAGAGGAAAGAAATCTGAAAAGTTCAAGTCTCTATTCGAAAGAAGATAGTGACTCTTTCCTTAGTAGTGAAGATGAAAATCAGAATGATGAAATTTTATTCATGGTTGTAGAGGAACTTGATACTAAAGATCATGCTACAAGTGGAGTTCCCTTATTTGATGGCTCCAACTTTACACTCTGGAGTGTTTGTATGCTTACATATCTTAAGTCTCTTGGTTTTGATGTCTGGAATAGTGTGAAGACCGGCTATGCAATTTCTCAAACTCCTCCAACAGATGCTGATGAGAAGGATTTTGATAGAAATGCAAAAGCTATGAATGCAATCTTAAGTTGTTTATCCGAGACAGAACTTGTGGAGGTCATGCATTGCTATACAGCTAAAGAGATTTGGGAGAAACTTCAGAAAACATATGGAGAATCCTTAGTTGAAGATATTTTATACATGGCCATGGAAGATGTACATGCTGAAGATCAAGAAAATGAAGAACGTGTTGATGAAGAGGAGGATGAAGTTGATCTTGAACTAGAATTGATGGCTGCTCTAGCTGAAATCAAGTGACTTAAAAAGAAAAATCAGAATCTTAAGCTGCTGCTACAAGAAGAAAATGATAAAGTTTTTGAGAAAACTTTGGTTCTAGAAGCTGCTGAAAAGATGGTGACTGATTTGAAAATTCAGATTGAAGAAAGCAAAAAGGTTGAAGAAGACCTCAGAAAACAATTCAAAGACAAGGAGGCTACTTGGGAGAAACTTGAAAGAGAAATTGTGTATTTAAGAAAGCTTGAAAAGTCTTCTCAACAGCTTTTCAGAACATTGCTTTGTCACTAGATGGCTTATTGAGCTCTCAAAAGCAGCCCTTTGACAAGAGTGGAATTGGCCATGATGAAGGTCAATGCTCCAAATCTACAGAAGGTAAACAAAGAAAGCCCAATGCTGATTTTTTTTTAAAAACAGAAATTGAAACATTAACAATTTCTCTAATACTAGATATGCTCATGTGACTAGTTATAGCAATGCATATTTCTGTGGCTACTGCTTTTCTTGAAATTTTTACGGTCACAAGGCTGCAAATTGTAGAGGATTTCCTAAAAGAAATTTCAGTTTTGTAAATCAGAACTCTTTTACTCCATTGAGGAATTATAACGTTGTTTGTTTCAAATGCAATAACCTTGGTCATTCTGCAAAGTTTTGTAAGAATATGTTGACAGATTTGTCTAAGAAGGATGAAAAGGAGAAAGGAAAGAAGTACTTGAAAGTTTGGAAGAAGAAAGAAGAGAAAAGTTCAAAGGTAGCCTTAGTTGTGCAAACAACATTCCTTGCACAAAATGAAAAGGATATTTGGTACGTTGACAGTGGCTGCTCTAGACATATGACTGGTGAAAAGAGTAAATTTCTTACTCTCAAAAGAATGAAAGGAGGTAAAGTCAGATTTGGAGGTAGTTCGTCTACAGAAGTAGCAGGTATAGGCACTCTTGTTTTAAATGATGGCGAGACAAAAGTAGAAAATATGCTATATGTTAGAGGTCTGAAACATTATTTGTTAAGTGTGAGTCAATTATGTGATCAAGGGTATGATTTTTCCTTCAATTCAAACTGCTGTACTATAACTAAAAGTAAAAAAGTTATTGCAAATGTTACTAGGGCAGCAAACAACCTTTATATTCTTGATGAATCTAACAGTGAAACATGTTGTTTAAGTCAGTTTGATGAAGCTTGGCTATGGTATCGGAGACTTGGGCACATAAATTTTGAGAATTTGATTAAGATCGGCAAGAAGGAAGCTGTTAGAGACATTCCTCAACTAGAGAAACCAGAAGACATTATTTGCAAAAATTGTCAGATGGGGAAGCAAACAAGAACAAGTTTCAAACCCAAAGAGTTATCCATCTCCAAACCACTCAAGTTAGTCCATACGGATCTATGTGGACTAACTAGGACAGCAAGCTTGCAAGGTGAAAAATATTTTATGTTGTTAATAGATGACTTTACACACATGACATGGGTTACTTTTTTAAAAGAAAAATCAGAGGCATTTGAAAAATTGAAGGCATTTAAAGCATTAGTAGAGAATGAAATGGATTTGAAGATTAAATGCTTGCGCTCTAATAATGGTGGTGAATTTACTTCTAATGAATTTGTGAGTTTTTGTGAGCAACATGGAATTAAGAGACAAGTTTCAGCACCTAGAACACCACAACAAAATGGTGTTGTTGAAAGGAAGAATAGAATTGTGCAAGAGATAGCCCGCAGTATGATGAATGAGGCGAAGATTAGTAATACTTTTTAGAGAGAAGCTGTTCATACAGCTGTGTATATTCAAAACAGAGGTTTGTTAAGAGCCAAATATAACAAGACACCTTATGAACTGTCGAAAGGTAAACCAGCAACTGTCAAGTACTTTAAGATTTTTGGTAGTCCTTGTTATATCAAGAGGGATGATGATAATCTAGGTAAGTTTGATCCTAGATCAGATGAAGGCATTTTCCTAGGTTATTCTTCCAAAAGCAAAGCTTATAGATGTTTTAACAAAAGGTTGCATAAAATTATTGTTAGTGTTAATGTAAAAGTTCATGAAATGACTAACACTTGTCATGAGAATGGTAATGGCAGCGGCAATGGTCAAAAGGAGGAAACTAGTAGTGCTGTTCAACCTTCTTCTTCACAACCACAAGCAAGGACTGCAAGTAATAACACTAAAAACACTCCAAAAATTTCACAATCACAAGTTGGAAATGCTTCTTCTTCTAGTACACAAGCTGGGACAGCAAGCACACACTCTAAAAATGAATCTGAAAATGATTTTGGTAAGACATCCTACAAGAATCCCTCTAAGTTTGTTCAAAGAAATCATCCTATTGAACAAGTCTTACCTGAAAATAGAACTAGAGCTACTAGAAGGAATGTAAATTATTTTGAAGATGAGGATGTTTCACTACTTTCTATGTTTGAGCCTAAGTGTTTTGAAGTAGCTGAAGATAAACATTGGGTAGCTGCTATGGAAGAGGAACTTGAGCAGGTTCAAAAGAATGATACATGGGAGCTTGTGCCTAGACCAAAAGACAAGAATGTCAGTGGCACGAAATGGATCTACCGTAACAAGCTAAATGAGGAAGGTCAAGTGGTAAGAAACAAAGCACATTTAGTTTGTAAAGGGTATGCTCAAATAGAAGGTGTAGATTATGATGAAAGCTTTCCACCCGTAGTATCTAGAAACCCTGTCAAAACACCTTCAATTGGCCTGAAACTGGAAATGCCAAGGCCAATTAACCTCAAGATCCCATCAAAATCGTGGTAAGCTCTCGGGACCAAGACAAAACGGGATAACGACACATCATCTGATGTCAGGCTAAAAATGGGAACATTACATTATCTCCTTTACTGGCTTGCATTATCATGGTGCATATGTGATCCTCTTGGAGTACTTCATCAACTATTATATTGACCCCCAACCTGCTAGAATTCCTCAACCCACCATGACAATGAAGTTGACCAAGATATATACATAAATGGCCTCCAAAACAAAGTTAAAGGTCAAGTCCAGTGACTGGTTCATAAATGGAAGATACAGAGTACGCATATTGTAGCAATAGAATAGTAGTAACTGGTAGCACGTGTATGACACACCTATGCTCTCGCTTAGGAAAGCGGATATCAGAGTGGACAAACAAATAGGGTAGGCATGCCCTGAGCTCTAGGTTATCCAATAAGTTTAGGTTCACATGAACAAGTTGGGTGGGGTCGTACATGTGGTATGATTCCCGCATGGACCCGTATTAGTGATTCCCGCTTAGAACTTGTTTGTTTAACTAGTTTTGCGTACTAAAATCAGGGCGAAACCCTTATTATTTGTAATGTCCCCATTTTTTGTGAGCATCAGAGTTTGAGAGATTAGCCTATTAATTAACCCTCGTAGACTAGTATGGTAGATTAGAAGGTCTAGTCTGGGAGTTTTGGAGCTCTTCAAGTGGTCGTTGTAAGGGTTTATCTCACCAGACCCTTCATCTGTTCTAAGGCACTTACATTCAGAGGTTTATGGTTCTATTTTGAGGGACTTACTATTTATAGTAAGTCTGTGGATGTTTGAGATGGACCCTTACTATTTTTAGTAAGGTAGATGGATGCAGTGGTTGACTCCCTGGTTCAGATGGTTCATCAAAATAATGAGTATTAAATGAGATATTAATATTTTAATGGCCTTAATTATGTTTAATTAAATAAGTTATATTATAAAGTTATAAATTAACTTTCTAATAAAGTGGGGGCCATGTTGAGGGCAATGAGTGATTAATAATTTAATACTCATTGATTAAAAGGTACGCTTTATTAACGATATATTATGAAGTCAATAAATGCAAATGTTATATTCATTAAAGAGTCTTGCTAGTGAAGATTCAGGGTGAAATGTTATAAAAAGCCTTGGAGAGAAATCGAACTCATCCATTTGTGCATTTGATATTTGTGAATTTGGTGACATTAGTGAAGAGGAATTGTGCCAAGGGTTTGAAGAGTTTCAGCTTGGAGAAACGAGGATTTTCTTCAGAGTTTACTTGCATCTGAGGTGCTGGAAGAAGCATTGATATTTGCTATTGTGTGTGGCTTATTTCAGAGTCACATTATGCATTGAAATTGGAGAAGTATTGTCCAGTTCTGATCACTTAGCCGAAGATTACTGTTAATAAATACCCAGCATCAGGAGATGTGGCTCATAGTGACTGAGATTAGCATTCCAATTAGCAGTCGTACCTGCAATATACCAGCTGTGGGTTATTTATTGTTTCCACAAGGGTTTCAGGAAGTTACGTGAGCAATAAAGTGAATTTGTTTTGCATTTGGGGTTTCTAATATCTACAGTTGTGTGCATTGGAAGGGATTGTTATTTGTATGGAGACAATTCTATGAATATTGAAGAAATAACACAGCCCGTGCTTACCAGGTTTTTATATTATTTGCTTAATAGTTTAAAACTTTAAAGTCTCCATAAATTACAAATTGATTCATTGTAAATAGTTTGGAATTGGAATAAGGAGTTGCAAGGTTGCACAATAACTCTTTGATGAAATGCCTTGTTGTAGTTATCCATTTTAGTTGATATTGAATCACTAGTTTGCATGCCAAATGTTTGTAGAAATGCTTATTGGCTGTAGGAATCAGTTAAAATCATTTTCAATCCTCATAAGTCATTGGAATTCCAGAAGAGAAGTTTTACAGTGCATCCCTATTGTTGGTTCAGCTTATTTACATTCTTTTTCAAGCATTTGGACATCACTAGCAATCAACAAAACAAAACAAAACAAATTGAAACAAAGAACAGCAAGTAAAGATTTTGGAAGACAAGTGTTTGACAATATTCCTCGAGCCTCTAATTAGTAGTTTGAGGTTAGAACTAGAAAGGGATATTACATTATTTAAGGTAGGTTGGGGCCTTCGGAGCGTTTCCCCCTATCGCTCTTTCATTGCCTATTGAATTAATAAGAGACAGTTCACCAGAATGGTATCGCTCTTGTTCCCTCACTCTCCCCCTATATAAAATTCTTTTTCAGCTTGCATTCTTTTACGACTTGCCCGGGGGCCGATAGATATACATGCTTTCTTACTCCCAGGTGCTCACTTGTTCGAGATATCATTTCGAGAGTTGCTTGAATTATTCCTTAAGGGTTCAAATCCGATGCAAGCACTAAATGAAAAGAGGGCACTTCGTTCTAGCAATTACCCTTATAATTTCCCCCCCTTAATGATAAGAAATGGGGACCCTACCCCCCCCCCCATACAATAAGGGCGATTTCCAGAGANGGGACCCTCCCCCCCCCCCCATACAATAAGGGCGATTTCCAGAGAAAAACTCAAATAGATATAAAAGGGCCCTACTATGATTTATAAGCAATTCCCCAACCCAACTCTTTTATTTCTTTATTCAGCCCAACACCAACCCAACATGCCCTGATACCAATAACAGGCTATCTATGCTAGTCATACGCAGGAGGACCAACAACTATGCAGAATCGAGCCAATGTTTATCGTTTTTAGAGCTGGCTAGACCTGTTAGTTATTCTAGTATCCCCAGGCGACTAAATAGATCACTTTCTTCTCTTCCTAGACCTAAACCCTCTTTTCTTAGCTCCCGCAATCCATCTCAAAATGCTCCTATGAAAAAAGTAATATGTCCCTCTCCATTTTGACCAAACTTCTCGCTCATTCATCAGCCCATACCTCTCTAACAAAAGGAGAAGGGGTTATGATGCACAAATCCTATACCAATTCCAGTAATCACATGCATGCTTTGCCTCGGGACGGGAGGGAGCAATGGATAGACAAGAGAAAGCCGTAGATAGAAATCGCACCTCGCCTTACTTTATTTAATGCAATCGGAGCAGGGCCTGCAATCGCGACTCGACTATAATGAATGTGTTATCCTAAATCAATGGACTTGGAGTGGGTGGACACAACGATAGCAGCTCAACTACGGAGTATGAGGATGGGCAACTACAGAGGTTATGGGTATGGATCTGGGCAAGATGTTGCTTCCACTTTTACCATATTTGGTTTTGGTTCACGGGCTACCCCATAGAATTGTAGGGCAGCTGAATTTGTAACTTGATCTGTTGCTCCTGTTATAGGTGGTGCTAGCTCTATAACTGAGTAAACCGTCCCTGTCAACTCCGCCTATGGCTCTGTTGCCTTCCATGCTGCTCTCTTCTATCATGGATTTTGAAATAACTGACTGTTTTGTTTTGAAGGGGTAAATGCTTTTGATCCGGAGCTATGAACCAATGAGATCACAAATGGGAGACCTCATCCCCACTTAAACATTCATTAATAACACCCCAACAGGGTTTGAACCTTGATGACAAGAACAACAAAGCAACAACTTAACCATCACACCATGCCAATATCGGTAAAACAAATGAATATTGATGTGGAATATGAAACTTTGATTGACTTAGGGATGATAAGTATGAGCCTTGGAATGGCCATTTTCTGTTTATATATTATTAATATGAGTTGTTTGAAATTATATAACCATGACCAAAAGGCCATTTTGAAAAAAAAATTAGTTTATGCCAGCATGGGCACAATTTGTAATTGCCAGCATAACCCTAGTCCAAATCCCTTTAACCACAAAAAGGTAGTCCATTCATCCAACAAAAATGTGGCAGGATTGTCTTCTGTCAATTGACGGGTACATATAAGTATGACAAATTTTGACAGATTTCATGTATATAGTCTGGACTCTATATTGATCCCACACCAAATTAAAAGTGGCCCATAACCTCACACAAATTTTACCAAGCACATAGAAAAAGAAAAAAAAAGAGCTAGTCTTCAAATTCTTTGAAATTTCTAATATAGGATTACCTCAAAACTTAAGTAAATCAACAAGGTTACTTTTACAGAATGGAATATAACAATATAAGTCAGTCCCAGCAGTTAATTGAAAGTGCAATCTCCCATTTGAAAGTGCCCCAATGCTATGATCAGGTAAATAATGAACATCTGGAAATGGCAGCAACAATTAAGGAAAAAATATTTGCAAACAACAAGAGAGGCAATAACCTCAATTCCAAATACCCATGGGAATCATAATAAAATAATTCATTAACCCATGGAATCTACAGAAGCTTGTATAATTAGAAGGCTCCATGTCCATTTCTTTTACTTATTTTCTTGTTAATTACATGCTTCCTTTTCATCTCATTTCAATTTTCTTTATTTCCATTTATATTTGTCTTTCATTTGAGGATAGTCTATGGGGATGAAGAAAATACCTTTCCAGCTCTGGATGCTGCCACAATGTGCGATGAGTGATGTTTTTTATCAAGTTGGTAACCTCTCAGTAACATATCCTGGTACACGTTCTCAAAATAGTCCCACTCTTGAGCCACCATGCATGCCTCTAGCATCACAATGTATGTTGTAATGTCTGGAATAAGTGTTGGATCACTATCAGAGAATTTTTTAGGGCAAATTCTCCCTCTTTTAATACCCTTAAATAGAGATGTGGCTTCCTTGAACATTTGATGCTGTCCATACAATTTTAACATCATATTGCAAGTGATTATATTTGGGGCACAAAAATTCTGCATATGATCAAAAATAGTTATGCAGTCTTGGGAATGCCCAGAGTCCATAGAAGCTTTGATAAGGCCTGTGTATGTTACATAAAGAGGTTTCTTAGCAACCCTTCGTATCTTCTCAACCTGCATAAAATATGGATTAGGAAATTTAAAAGATGCAACAAGAATGACAATCTGGAAAAGGTTTTGCAGAACTCCAACCTCTGAAATGCCCTTGTTCTTGTTATTCAAATAAAAACAAATGTGCTCACAAACTCAGAGCCCCAACAAATGCTATCTCTAAAACATGCTGCAGGATTTCATCAGGTGGAATATTAACTGAAACTTGCAAAAATATATATATCACATGTATGCCTTTTCTTTTCTGTTTCTTGTTTCCTCATTTTTCTTCCCTAAAATCTTGTTATTTCTCTACTCCATTATTTTCTTTTGGCAATCTGAAAATTAACACATTTGCTTGTAGTCATGTTGAAAAGAAATGCATTGGTCGAAGAAGAATAACCCATTTAGAACTTATAAAACAGTGAAGCAAAGGAATATTTAAAATCAACAAATAGCATGAGAGAGAAAACAAGGAGAAAAAAAATTATCAACAAAAGATCAAACGAAGTATAATTAAACTATTGATCTGGCTCTAAGAAAGATCAAGCTGCAAGTCTGATTTGGAATAATAAAATTTCTTCAAAGAAAAAAGTAATAAACCCAGCGGTACATCAAAATTTAAATACATAATAATATGTATGATGGAACAAAAACCCTAAGGCAAATAAGGCAACCACCTATAACTTAAAGACAAGAAAGGCAGCACAAGGCTGCAATTTGAAAACTATTTGGGCTTTAGCTATACAACTTTCTGTTGATCATTTGCCATCATTTAGACCTAATTATAAAATGGCTATATAATAAGTACTTTTAAAGCATGGATCAGTCAAATGGACTGTGAGCAGAGACTCTTCTGAAGGTTAAAACCATGATTACCAGACTCAGACTCAGCAGACTAATTTTGGACTTGGACTCAACACCCGGACTCAGCAAATTGAGAAACACATGAAATATAGAGATGTCTTAATGAATGAAAGATTTTTCTATGCACTCTTCTCTAAATCCTATTTAAAGGCACAAAAAACTAATCAATTACAAGCTACTTTGTGTTGGAATACTTTAGGTACTGAGGGGGGGGGTGTGAATTAGTGCACAATGAAATTTCAACAAGTTTATTGAGACAATATTCAAAATCAAATGATATCAAGTCTCATAGCAGTGCATTGCTTTACAACCATTATCATCAAGATTAACTTGAAAATCAACACAACAAATGAATGTAAGAGACAAGGCACATAACACAGGTGTTTGAGTGAAAAACCCTTAAAGGGTAAAATACCACTATGCAAATGAATCTTATTAAGACCTCACCGGTCAGAATCTCACTGATTACAATTCTGGAGCACCAACTCCAAGCCTCACTGGCTAAACAAAGGTCTCACTGACCAAACACTCACTGGGATACATTTATGCCTCACTGACATACATTTGTCTCACTAACAATGGGAGCACTAACTCCAACCTGTATATGAACCTAGAGCACCAACTCCAATCAAGAGAAAAACAAAATTAGGTGTATACAGATGACATCTGTGTTTTCCATACAAATCAACTCACATCAGAAATCAAAACATCAAAATTCTCTGCACTGATACTTGACAATACATCAAAACCTTTGAAACATATAAATACCCTCTGAATGTTTATCAAATTTGCAAAGGAATAATATGTTCATTCAAACTTTACCAGACCAAGAGATACTGCTTCACACAGGACAACAGAGATCATTTCTTCTATGTTCATGTTTCAATCAATAAAAGTGTCTTTTATACCCTACCATTATCTTCTCAGAAGACTGCATCTATGCATGTATATTCTGCAAATTATTTTTAGCACACCATCAACAACATAACTCTCATCTTTCATACACTTTTATATCACTAACTCCTCTTCACAACGAATTAACTAAAAATAGTTGCCTTATCCATTCAACTTCTGTTGACAGTAGTTTATAGTTTGGTTGTATCTATTCATCTTCCATCTTTATCGTTCCAAAATTTGTTGCTGCAAAACTGTTTTTAACCTGTCCAAACCCATAGAAACGTTCAAATGCCCGTCAAAGCTAAAGCAAGCAACATAACCATTGGATGGTTTTGCAACTTCAAATGATTCCAAAGAGCTGTAATGTCCCCTTTTCTAGCCCATTAATTCCTGATGCATCGTTAGCCCCTTTTTCCTTGGTCCCATGGGCTAGCCAAGATTGTATAGGGATCAGAGAGAGATTTGGCCTAGGCAATTCCAGTTTCAGGCCAAACGGAGTTAATTCAGCAGGGTTTCCAAATACTTACTATTTATAGTAAGTGAACAAGGTTCATAATTTTTGGCATTTCAGTATTAGACTTGGAGCGTCTCGTCGAGACCTTTCCAACAAGCTATCACACATGGTTTTCTGAGTTCAATTGGTTTTTTTTTAATGCCTGGAGATTAAATAGTTTATTAATAAAGTGACTATTAAAATTTAGTACATGTTAATATGTCACTTTATTATTAAAAGGATATTTTTATTTAAAGTGGGTTAGTAAAGAGGCAGGCTAGAGGAAAATGAAGTCACAAGGATGTGTTATTAAAGAACTTTCAAAGGCTCATTCTCTTCATGCTTGATATATGTTTTTTATTACATTTCTCTCTGGGAGAATTCTAGGAAGCTTCAACTTTCAGCAAATTTGACGAAGGAAACCCTTTAGCTTGGAGGCAATGGACGAAAACCCATTGTCTTTTGCAGATATCTTGGGTGTCTCACTTGTTGTGCTTCAATTTCATACTTTTGATTATCCAAATCTAACTATAAGTTTTGTGGCTGCGATTTGATATTTTGCTCTTCTAAGATTTAAATGCAATATTATTTCAGAATTTTTTCTTAGCTAGATATTCTATATTTTCTGTACATTGTGTTGGTTAAGTTGAAACAATTGCATCCAAGATATTTGTTTAAATTTTTGTGCTAAAATTTGGGGATAATATCCTACGGGGATATTACATGAGCCCAGATGATTTAGAAGAGTTAAATGACGCTTTCAAATGTTATTTCTGACTTCCAATTTGGACTCCAAGATTCTTGGAAGGAGCATCTATTTTTAGTAAGTTGCCCAGTTACGATCGTTCATTATCATTTATCATCGGGATCACTCCTGTGCTATCAGATTTTGATTCTGGTGCTATTAGGCCATTTCCGCAAGTCGGGTGCACTATTGGTTATAATTTAATTATATTTACTAAGCTTATTTTAATTGAAATTGTTGGGCACCTTACTATTATAACTTGTTGGAACCAGGATGAGAAGTTTTAAATAATGGGCACATGAAACAAGGACCTTGTGTGTCAAAATATCATTATATTAATGAAAAGGTCTTTTCCAGAGCAACAGGGGAGTTTAAATTAATAAAATAGCATAAAGTTGCTTTTGGAGGGAAAATGAAATAGAAGAAATAAAATAAAGTTTTTCTCTCAACGTTGGAAAAGAAGGTTATAAAAGGAGGGAAACGGGAAAAGAAATTCATTCTTGACTTTTGATTTTTATAAAACTTCTCATGGAGAGCTTTGGCTTTCATTTATAGGAAATCTGAGGAAATCAAGCTCATAAGCTACCTTGCCTACCTGTCTGACAACACGAAAAGGACCATAATAGCAAGGTTTGAGCTTCTCAGCTCCGCTCTTCCGAATAGATGATTGTCTGTAAGGCTACAACATCAAATATACCATATCCCCAACTTGGAAAGAGCGAGCAACTCTCTGTTGATCAGCATACTGCTTTTGCTGATTCTGAGCCCTCTAAATATTATCCCGCAAATTACCCATAATATCCTGACTGTCTTGCAGCAAGTCACCTGCACTGGGAACTCTACTATCACTGAATTGCAAATCCATGAAACTCGGAGGATCATACGCATACAGAGCTTTGAAAGGAGTCATCCAAATAGACATATGGTGAGTGGAATTATAGCAATACTCACACAAGTATATCCACTTCACCCAAGCACGTTGTTGTGTAGACACAGTTCCGAAGATAGCCCTCCACCCATTTATTACCAATCTCAATCTAGCCATCAGTTTGAGGGTGGTAACTAGTACTCGGAGTCAACTCTGTCCCACATAACCTGAACAACTCCTGCCATAAGTGACTCATAAAACGGCTATCTCGGTCACCCACAATATTTCGGGGTAAACCATGCAATTTGAAAACCTCACGGAAAAAAACTCTGCAACCTATGTCGTTGAAAATGTAATAGTGATTGGGAAGAAGTGAGCATATTTTGTGAGATGATCGACTACCACATATATACAATCTCTGCCCTGGGCTTTAGGCAAGCCCACGATGAAGTCCATAGATACGCATCCCCACTTCCTCTCAGGTATGGGAAGTTGTTGCAATAAACCAGCTAGATATGTGTGCTCCTGCTTGTTCTGCTAGCAAACAGAACACTCTCTAACATACTGCTGCACATCAGACTTCAGGTCCTTCCATGTGAATCTCTCCCGAACCTGCCTGTAGGTTTTGAAGAACCCGAGGTGTCCAACTAAAGGAGAATCACGGAAAGTCCTCAACACCACCTGCCTGACACTCAATCCTAGAACCAATAATATCCTCCCCTTGTAAATGATCAACTTATTTACAAGAGTATACCTGTTGTCCTATATAGACCCATCAATAATACCCCACTGATCTTTGGCATAAACAGGAATGATCAAGTGTCTCCAATCCTCAGATATCTCAGTCATGGCACCTAAATGAGGCCTCTAAGAAAGTGCATTAGGAACCACATTCTGAGTACCCTTAATATAAGAAATGTCAAAATCATAAGACTGAAGTTTGCTGACCCACTGTTGTTGTCTCTCGTTGAGATATCGCTGCCCAAGGAAATACTTTAGGCTATTATGATCAGTTTTAATACAAAACTTACTACCAACTAGATACTGCCTGAATTTGGTCAAGGCATGCATTATGGCCAACATTTCCTTGCCATAAACACTAAAATATCTCTCAGGACCCCTGAGCTTCTCGCTCTCAAAAACAATAGAATGGCGATCCTGGGAAAGAACTGCACCAGTGCCCTCGCCAGAGGCATCACAATGCAACTCAAACAACCTAGTGAAATCTGGCATTGCTAGAACTCGGCATGATGTCATAATTTGTTTGAACTTCTCAAAACAATCTTGTGTCTAAGAGGTCCACCCAAAAGCACCCTTACGGGTCAACTCAGTAAGAGGAGTTGCGTGACGAGAGAACCCAATTACAAATCTGCGATAGAAAGCACACAGACCAATAAATCCTCTAAGTTGTGTCAAGTTCCCTGGAGTAGGCCAATCAAGTATAGCACGAACTCCCTCTGCACTGATAATATGACCAAAGTATAGCAACTCGTCATACCCAAAGCACACTTGGACTCCTTGGCATACAAGCAAGCCCTATCCAAGATATCCAACACTGTATCCAGATGAGAAAGATGATCATCCCACGTTTTACTATACACCAAAATATCATCAAAGAAGACCAAAACAAATCTCCTCAACTGGCTGTGAAAGACCCTATTCATGGTAGACTAAAAAGTAGCTGGAGCATTAGTCAACCCAAAAGGCATGACTAGAAACTCAAAGTGTCCACAATGGCATCTGAAAGTTGTCTTCTTTGTTTCCTGCTCCCGAACCCTAATCTAATGATATCCGGACCTCAAATCAATTTTAGAGAAGAAAGATGCACCGTGCAAATCATCTATCAGCTCAACAATGTATGGGATAGGATACCGGTTTCTAATTGTCCTCTTATTCAACATCCGGTAAACAATTCACATCCTGGGTGTACCATCCTTTTTCTTCACCAAAACAACCAATGAAGCAAAAGGGGACTTACTCTGCCTAATATGTTCCATAGATAACAGCTCTTGAATTGTCTTCTCAATTTCATCTTTCAGGCGCTTAGGGTGTTGGTGAGGAGTAATCATGATGGGCTTAGTGCCCTCCTCTAACTCAAAAATGTGCTCTATGCCTCTGTCAGGTGGCCTGCCATGTGGCATATCTCTAAACAATTTAGCATGTTTAGTTCTGAGCTCCTGTATGTCAGGGTGATAAACTGATTTACCTGTCTCATCGAGTGTAGCTAGTATTAGAAACTTTGCTGCCCACTCAACTACATCATGACTAACAAGTTGTTGCATACACCTTAGTGAAATCGCCCTCAATTTTTCCTCTCTGATAGCCTTAAGAATGTTTTTTCTCCATTAATTTCAAACTTCATTTCCATGTCCTTAAGGCTGAGATAAAATGCCTCAATGGAATGTAACCAGCTCATGCCCAAAACCACATCAGTACCTCCCATATCTACAACGTAAAAATCAGTCTTAAATTCATAATTATTCAACTTCATGGGAAGCTCGGAAATCATTCTGTTACACTTAAGTGTGTAACCATCAGCCACCTTAACTCTTATACCTTCAAACTCTTATGTCTTTATACCCCTACTAGATACCAATCGTGAATCTATGAAATTGTGAGTGGCACTTGTATCCAATAATGCAATAACACGCTGCCCTGCTGAGAGACCCCGCATCCTGAAGGATCCCTCTTTCTTCATGCTTGAGAGGTATACTACCTTAAGGTTGGAATCACCATCAACCTTTTCATCATTAACTACTTCAAAAAAAAAATTTCCCCTTGATTAGCTAGTTGTCCTTCACAATCAGAATTATGTTCATCCTCATAAAACCATTCCATAAGCCTATTCCTACCCTTAGGCTTCAAAGGACAATCGTGATTTTCATCATATGGGCCCCTGCAATAAAAACATAGTCTTTTCCTCCTTTAATCATTAAGAGTTTCCTTATCCAAAGGGGCTGTCATAGGTTTCTTAGAATCTGATCCCTCTATTCTTTTTGGAGCTGCCTTGCTATCATAGGTTGGATCAGGTGGTTTAAAAGGGGACCTATTACAAGGAGCTGAAAATTCCCAATCTCTTGCTTCATTAAGAGTTTCCTTATCCAAAGGGGCTGTCATAGGTTTCTTAGAATCTGATCCCTCTATTCTTTTTGGAGCTGCCTTGCTATCATAGGTTGGATTAGGTGGTTTAAAAGGGAACCTATTATGAGGAGCTGAAAATTCCCAATCTCTTGCTTTTTTCATGGCTGCCAGCAAGAATGAAGGATCAAAAGACTTAACCCAACCCTTGAGCCCATCAACTAAACCTTCCATAAAGAGCACCACTCTCCTCCTCTATGAGATGTCATAAACCATAACTGAAATCTGCTGAAACTCACTGATGAAAGCCTTCAAACTGCCAGTCTGCTTGAGTTGTGCTAACTCACGGAAATTGGACTCTAGGTCCTTGTCAAATCTCTCTACCGGTCTACCCACAAACTTCTGATATGAAGTGATTTGATCATGGTGTAGAGAAACTAACCCATGGTACCACCAATCATGGGCTATGTCATCTAAATGCAACACAGCAAACCGCATAGCGTCCTCTTTAGACATAGGACGCAAAGAAAGATATGTATCAAGCTTGTGAATCCAAGCTCTAGCTCTCACCTTACCACTCATCAAAATGAGTCAAAGTTAACTTGTTGGTTGCCTGTTTCAAATCATGGTTTACATGCCTCTGCCTTCCATCAGATCTACCTTTAGAATGCTCCCTCTTCTGGCTCATATATCTGTCAAAATTCAAATGTTGCTTTACTTCATGTGGTAAAGCATCCCACTCCGCATGTAAAGCCAATACATCATCTGTAAAAGATGCTACCTCCTCCTCAGCACTACCCACATCTAATTCTGGCCTCAAGAAAGTAGGACGTAGAAGCTTGTCATGGGTGCTTGTAGGATCAACTCTAGACCTGTGTGAGCGAACTGAGATACTCCTAATACCTTTATCTCTGCTACGGTCTCTGGGCAAGGAATTCTGCTGAAGAGTGTTAGAAAGCTGTTGTAGGACATTTGCCATTTGATGTTATCCAGCTGCCAACTCCTACTGGCTATGTGCAATATCCCTGAATACTACTCTAACCTCTCTATCTTCATCATTCCCTGCATTACCTAGAAATCTCTCACCCATATTTCCTTGTTCCTGTTCACCAGGTGGAGAAGTTCTTCCCCTACGTATATAGTGAAATCCCAGAATAAATCTATCTCCCTGCATTAATGAACCCAGTTCCCTGTAGGATGGCAGGAAACCGCTCTGATACCACTGCAAGAAACCTATCTAATCTCTGACTCTAAATTGAACTACAAATGATTTCTTTTGTTTTTATGGATTTTTGTAATACATGTTTTTTTGGGGTTTTCAACAATATGAAGATTTTGCATATGCAATTGAAGAAAGCTATTAGCTATATGCTAATTCGCACTCTAATTAATGGAGCTGAACAATTCAAACTTCAAATTGAAATCACAACGCAATAATAAGCAATCTCTAAGAGTAATTCAATATATATAAAGCAGAGTAAAACAGGGACGCGTCCCCCCCCCAAATCCCAAACGCACCCGGGACGGGGACGCACCCGGGACGAGGGGACGCCGTTCCCGCGTCCCCAGCGGCGCCACCATTCAGCCACCAATCATCGGGGACGCGGGGATGTCCCCACGTCCCCCTTTTGGGGACGGGAACTTCCAGACGTCCCACTTTTGGGAACGGGAACTTCCAGACGTCCCT
>MU227576.1:1077542-1089482 GCA_018584345.1 Thuja plicata | reverse complement strand
GTCCCCCCTGCCCGGAAACTTGTCCCCCCACCCCGTCCCCCGCCGCCGTCCCCAAATTGAGGCCCCTCTGTCCCCCCTGCCCGGAAACTTGTCCCCCCGTCCCGACGTCCCCCCGTCCCCCTGGGCGGTGTAACTATGATATAAAGATACAATCCATGCAAAAAAACCTGATTAAAGTCTCCAACTTTTATTAAGCTTGCCGCAGCTATAAAGGAATCTCTAACGCTGAAACAAGCAATTCTTTATTGATGCCTATGCATATAAACTGGCTTGAATAGTGCTAAGTCTTTATTTAAATAATCAACATTAATAACACTATTTAATTGATTTAATAATTACTCTATCAATAATGTTATTAATCAATTAATATATAATCGATTAATATACAATTAATCATCAATTAATCGTTGATAAATTAATAATATATCAATGATTAAATATATTATTACAAATATAAAATTAATACATAAATATTTAAAAAGAACGATATATATATTAATATGATATCAATTAACAAATAAATTAATAATATATCAATGATTAAATATATTATTACAAATATAAAATTAATATATAAATATTTCAAAAGAATGATATATATATTAATATTATATCAATTAAAAAATTAATACATATTAATATATATTATAATTAACATATAATTTAATATATTAATTATGATATATATATATATATATATATATATATTTTAATAACTACATATAAAAAATACAAATAAACAATAATATTACTAAACCACACATTATTATTATATAATTATTAAATAAGTAATGAAAATAATAAACAAACTTATAAAAAACAAATATAATAATAAATAAAGTAAATAATAAATAATAAACAAATAAAAAAAATGTAACACTGGTCACACGAAGAGCTGCGACTATAGTCGCAGCCTTAAGGCTGTGACTGGAGTCGCAACCCCTTGGGTGCGACCAGTCACGTGTGGGAGGGGACGTGACTCCCCCTCACCACATCCACTATATTTAACTGGACAGCTTCACCGTAGATGGGGAGGAAAAAAGAAAAGTATCAAGTCTGAAATAAATAAAAAAAGAAGAAATCAGAAAGGTGGAAACTACTGCAAACAACCATAAATCGTAAGCATTCAATATATATATCTTCAGATTTATTAATGGTAATTTCAGATTAACAAATGATATATTAAATATATATATATATTTCTTCAGATTTATTAATGGTAATTTCAGATTAACAAATGATATAGTGTGTGTGTGTGTGTGTGTATATTTCTTCAGATTTATTAATAGTAATTTCAGATTAACAAATGATATAGTAAATGTGTATATATATATATATATATATATATTCAGATTTATCAATAAGAACTAATATGGTATAAAGAGATGATAATTTCATTTCAAATTTATAAATGATAATTAATACATGATATTGTAATATAATCTACGAACTTCTGATCTAAATAAACAAAGTAATTTTCTTATTAAGTTATTATAATGTTGAAATTCAAGATTATTAAAAGAACTCTCAATCTTAACATTGAGAATTTGAAGGAGATTAAGACCCTACTAAGCCAGTATATACTGATGACCCACATATGCATATGTAACCAAGCCTTGGATAGAGGAAGCCTCTTCCAAGAAGAGGAATGGACAAGAAATGGTCAGCCTATAAGCCCTGAGTGATGCGCTCCAGTGGACGACGGCAAAATCGGGCCAAAGGACTACAGAAGATCCTTATTAAGGTCATGAGCCCAACCTGGTAGACTTCGCTCAGGAAGTCCCTAAGGATGCGCTCCAGAGGACGACGACAAGGTTTAATCAAAAGATCGCAAAGGGTCCTTATTAAGGTTATGAGCTCGACCTGGTAGACTTTCTTTGGGAGGGATTAGTAATGGGGTAGATAGCTAGTTAAATTCTCAAGTTATGTATATATTTGTTTCCAAATTGTTCTTGCTAACATCTCTTTTGCAGGTTTACCTTAAAAGAAATGAACCCGGAATACCAGGGACATTACAGCAACCCAAAGTGTATGGCGGCTGCTAGTAGATGACCCACGCTGCACAATTACTATTTGCAAAATGCGTCTTTCTGCGTCAATGGTGGCTGTGATTTACACCCTTGGGAAACGACTTCCTTCAATGAATCCATTCCAATACATCTATAATCTATTCAATTCGTACCTGGAATAATGTTCACAATTCGCTGGCTATTAGTTTCCAACTCAAAATGCCGAATCTGTAAAGAATTTCCATTTCTTCCACAGTTCCACAAACCCTCGACTTGCAAGAACTCCAAGCAAATTTAAAAAACAAGTTTTCAACATGATAATGGCAAAGACGTTCGAAATCCCTATTTAATGAGTAAAATCTTCTCCAAGAAGATGTCGAGCTTCAGCTTCAAGAATACTCTTTGCATAACTTAAAAGCTCCATGCTTTAAACCATTGAAAGTTCAAATATTTGAAATATTATAATCAATTCTAACTCCCTCCAACTTTGACATCCAATCATAAGATAATAAAGTATTCATTAATATTTAATGACTTTGACTTAAAAAATAAGCTCCACATAAAAATTAATTAAGTTATTAATTAATTAATTATAATCAATTCAAAGACAAGCCCAACTGCTCTGTCAAGTCAATTGTTCAGACACCCTACCACAAATGGAAACTGACAAAAATAGACATACTATAAATAGTAAGTTCTCAACCAAAGACCACCACATCAATCCATTTGCCCACGAGGGTCGCAGTGATGGACTAACAATGACGTGTCCCTGATACCTGCTAAAATGGGGACATCACAGATCAGTGCATCACAATCCCTATATATCAAGAAGGTATTTATACTTAAATTCATTGTTTCAGCTGTTACAATTTCTGAGACCTTTATTTTTGCTGTTCACTAAGTTTAGAGCATTATAGGTACATCATTCTGATTTTCTGAGTTATAAACAGCAGTGCATAATGTTTAAACTTTAGATATTTAATCATATGGTATGATTGCAAACTGTTTGTCACGATGTCTTCTTGATTGTATAAAAGTAAAGATGAATTATATAAAGGGGAAAATATTAGGAAAGCATTAAACAAATCATATAGAAGATTATATTCAGAGCCATTCATATTCAAGTATTCTCCAAGTGTTTGACAAAATGTCAAACATCCAAAATTGAAAAAACAGGGCAGAATTATTAGGGGTTCTTACATGTTGTAACTAACACTATCGATTAATCCCTTTGGCACTTATTTACATATAATAACCGGTCAAAGTAGTTGGCAAGATGAGGGGCTGGTTCAAACCAACGACTTACACACCCTTCAACCGGCCACCTTAAGTGAAACAACTAGTGCTACCAAGTCACCAGTGATTTAAAACAAAAAGCCACTTTGGACATTGTGGAAAACACATTATGTTTTATAACATTGTGCGTTTGTCACCACAGTTAATGTTGTTGAAAACACAACGCATATTATAACAGTATAAGCAGTGAACATTGTTGACAACACAGTGTGTTGTCTACCGCAACACCAGCCCCGAACACTGTTGACAACACAATGTGTTTTCTACCATTACACTCTCTGCACATTTTCAAGGGTGGATTACCTGAACACCTCATGACTTGAAAAACCTTTTGCCATATTGCCATGAACATGAAACACGCCTTTTCATCCTGTCACCAAAATGCCATGAACAACAGTGAAAGACTGCCTAAGACTTATCATCTTGACATCCTGAGCATCGCACTAATCAACATCTGAGACGATACCTTTTGACATCAATGACAAACATACCAAAGCCAGCACTTTGATCATATATACAAGTATCTACCAAACAAATGCAACCGCAGATTTGAGCTGAAGAAAACATTATTTATAAATATATATTCTGAAGTGTTATTTGGAGTTCAAAACTCATGGCTTACAACATTCATGACATCAAAAGAAAAAATCACAACATGGAGTCATGAACTATGATAGAGAAGCTTGTATCACTCAATAACATCACTAGCTCCAAAGTTGAAAAACTCAGACTTGGCAATAACTCTTTTGGCCCAAAAAGTTTAAAAACGCGGGAAAAATTTGCCAATAACCCGACAAATTTATCAAAAATTTGAAAATATGTAATTTCTTAAATATTCTTAAAAGCACACATATATATCATAGACCAAAAGTCAAGTAATATTACTATGTATATAATAACATTTCTCTTATTATATAGATTAGAAAATATTATATAAGCAATAATAGTCTTGACTCTTTTATATAATGTGTATATAGATAAAAGTAATAATATTAAATATACATATATATAAATCGACCTATGGTTTAACTCACTTTAATAAAAGTTGCCCAATATGAATAATATTTTTTTTGATGCATAACAATATGAATTTTGCCTTTTACATTTCCCTTTATGCTTGTAGAGTAAATATATGAGCTGCCCAATATTCATAAACTGATGCAGGAGCATCTGGGTGGACCAGCAATCGGCATCACCCAGAAAAACATTTTCAGACAATACGAGCATGCAGAGTTGCTATTCAAGCTAATGATTGATGAAGGGTTGGAGCCAAGTATTGAATCCTACACTGCTCTAGCTTCTGCTTACATTAGAAGTGGTCTTCTTCAAAAGTCTTTTTCTGTTCTTGATCAAATCAAAGCATTTCCTCAATGTCAACCTGATGTCTACACTTCAGCGTACTAACACAATCTTCTATTGAGGTTTCTCGCTTTGGTTATGTTAACATGCTACTTTGAGAAATGTCAGGATATGGAATCAAGCACAATATAGTTACATATAATACAATTCTTGATGCACATGGTTAAGAAAGGAAATTCAAAGACATGGAAGATGTACTGTCAGAGATGTTGAAGAATCCAGATTCCAAGCCTGATGTGTAGACATTGAATACAACCTTGACAGCCTTTGAAAATAGCAGTCAAATTCAAATGATGGAAAGTTGCCATAAAAAAATTCAGGGCATTGGTGTCCGGCCTAACATAAGAACCTTTAATTTCATAATGCATGCCTATGGCAAATAACATTTATATGAACATAGGCAGAGGGGTGCATATTTGAATAAAGGAAATAAAGAAGGTTGATCTGGCTGATAAAAGAACATTGTTTATGAGTGAACAAAGGGAAGATGATGTTAAAAAGAAATTGACGTTGGCACAAAATATCATCAAGATGAAATGTTGTATTGCTGTTGCAAAAAGGATGAGACTTATAGCTTGTTTTTCTTTTGAAATTTCAATTTAAATATGAGTATGTGAGATTTTTGTAATGTCCCCTCCTTGGGTAGTTTAGAATATAGCAGAGGTTAGCCTACAATCAGGGGTTCTCGCAGAGTGGTTAGGGGACCCAAACAAGGGTTGTGGAGCCTAGCAAGGGGCTTTACAAGCCATTCTAGACATCCTGAGGCAGTCTCCTATTTTTTAGGAGACTAGGAGATGGCCAATGATGCATTCTGAGACATTTTGTGTAATGTTCCCATTTTTGTGCCTTCCTTAGTGCCAGTAGTTCTAGCAGGATCGGCCTATTATCCGAGTTCCCGTAGGCCAATGTATTGCATAGGGAGCCACCCAGGGGTTTCAAATTCACACAAGACATCTTCTGACTACATTTTGAGAGTTTATCTAACGTCGCCAGGGGGCAAGGACAGTCTCCTGAATTTTAGGAGTGGCTCCTATTTTATAGGAGGGGGCCTAATTTTGTGGAGGAGATCAGAAGAAGGCTATGAGAACTGTTTTCGACAATTTGGGATAGTCTCCTAGATTTTAGGAGGGATACCTACTTTTTAGGGATTGACTGGGAGTTGACTAAAACGCATCAGGAGACCTCCGGGGTCAATCTGGAGACTTTGGGTGCAGTTCATATTTTTTAGGGAGGTGTTAAGTTTTAGGATAGCTGCAAATGTAATAGCACTCTATGTTGTATGTGTTTTCCAAATGCAACAGTCTCTCTTTCATTCATATTGAGAATGAGGCTAGGAGAGACATGTCCCTTCATGGGACATGTCTATTCATTATTATGAGATTAATATAATGACAATTGATTATGTATATCTATATATATACATATATATATATATATAATAATATCTATTATTATTATATATGTTGGTATGTATATGTATGTGCATAATTTAATCTATTATCCTAATACTAATATCTCATTCATTTTATTTGATTGAAGTTACAAACATCAACACTCCCTCTTAGCTAGGGAAGATAAAATTCATCAAAATGCAATTCACAAAAAATCCATTACTTTTAAGAGAGAAGATATCACTTCATCGTGATATCAAGAGATATGGTCTAACCAAGAATATCTAGTCTCATAATATTCACCATAACTCAAAGAATATTTTAGATATCACCTCAATATGATATTAGAGATATGGTCTGACCAAGAATATCAAGTCTCATGATATTCATCATAACTCAAAAAGTATTTTAGATATCACCTCAATATGATATCAGAGGTATGGTCTGACCAAGAATATCAAGTCTCATGATATTCACCATAACTCAAAAATTTCCATAGGTAATGTATCCTTAATGTAAGGTATCATCTATTGGGATCTGTTTCAGCCATCACACGATGTCTATCACAATAAAAGGTCAATGGTATGTTTAAGGAATTGAATACACCTTGCAGGAAATCATATATTGTGATTTGTTTCAGCCATCACATGATGTCTATCACAATAGAAGATCAATGGTCTGTTTAAGGAACTGAATCCACCATGGAGGAAATCATCTATTGTGATCTGTTTCAGCCATCACACGATGTCTATCACAATAAAAGGTCAATGGTCTGTTTAAGGAACTGAATCCACCATGTAGGAAATCATCTATTGTGATCTGTTTCAGCCATCACACGATGTCTATCACAATAGAAGGTCAAGTTATTGCAAGATCGTCACCTTTCAATAACTCTTACAAATACAAGTGATAATTATTTGGAAGTCGTCAATTCCTCATGATGTACACAGGGGGCAGGCCCATTAAAAATATGGAGTCACACACATGACATCCATCATGCCTCAGCACAAAGGGTGAAAACAAGGGATTTCACCTCGAACTTCTCTCACAGAGAAGAACGCATTGAGCAGATATCAATCTGTTGAGCATCCAATATTGCTTAAGATGAACTGCCAGACTCCCTTTGAGTTTGATATCAATCTTCTTAGCTCCTTGTCCAAAGTTACCTCTGAAGAGTCAAACTCCCTCTGAATCTAATATCAATCTTTTTTTTCCTGCAAGAGCATCTCCAGAAAAGACCAAGGCAAATAGCTCTTATAGTACATATAGCAATACAGATGAGAGAGACTATAATGAGTAGATAAATGTAATATTCAAGGATAATAAATAATTATCTACACATCAACATCCTTAACACAAGTTGCTTCAATGAAGGTCCATATACATCAAATCATAAAACACCTCAGATTATTTGAGAGATCTCCCCTTTAAATTATCTCCCCACTAAGGATGGTTCAAATGGAAATGTAACATTGGTTATTATTCTCCCCCCACAATGTACAATTCCCACTCTTATATTGTTGAACAATTCTTATGTCTTCTTATGAAATGACTTGATTGCTCCAAGAGAGGTGACATTCTATAATTGATGCTTTCTTTCTAGAAAGAGACACCCTTCCTTGAATACGTGCTTCTTTGTTAACGCTTGACCACGATCATAACAAATTAATATATCTCTTTAATGAAAGCCGCTTTCAAAAATTTCACATAGACCTGTATACAGTCGGTCAGAACTTTTGAACCCGACACTTTCTCTCCAATCGCTCTGGTGAGATTCTTTGAAATTTGTTTATCGCCAACGTATCCAAAATGCAAAAAAATCCAACGATGTATTTATGAGATATGATCCCTGTATTGAGACTGTATTTTCTGAGACAGTCACACATTCACCATCAACAAACTACTCTCTTACATTTGCAGTCTGGCTCTGGTACCACGTTAAGTTTTAGGATAGCTGCAAATGTAATAGCACTCTATGTTGTATCTGTTTTCCAAATGCAAAAATCTCTCTTTCATTTATATTGAGAATGAGGCTAGGAGAGACATTCCCTTCATGGGACATGTCTATTCGTTATTATGAGATTAATATAATGACAATTGATTATGTATATATATATATATATAATAATAATATCTATTATTATTACATATATTGGTATGTATATGTATGTGCATAATTTAATCTATTCTCATAATATTAATATCTCATTCATTTTATCTTATTGAAGCTACAAACATCAAAAGGAGGATCCCTAAATTTTAAGAGATTGTCAGTTAGCTTGCAATAGTCAGACATCATTCGTGGACAAGTGTCAGCAGTCAAAATCCAGTTTGGGGTCAAGATGGTGAAATAATAAATAAATTTGAAAATATTAAAGTTTTTAATTTAGTATTTTATTATTAATAAGTCATAATGGTGAAATAGGAAAGTATAATAAAGTAATAATAAAATGTCACCATGACAGTTTTTCCTAGGCAATAAGTTGCAAGTGATAACTTAAAAGGTGTTTTCTAGAGCCTCGTGATGTAATAACCCTCTAAGTTCAATTTTATGAGGGAATAGAGAATTTTAATAGTTTAATAAAAAATTAATAAAGAACCCTATAAGTTTCAAACTTGTCAAGAGGGAAAAGAAAAATGAAATAAAAGAAACTTGTGCAATTTGGTGGAGGAGCTCTGTGAAGGGTTTCTACAGCAGTGGATCTTCCAAGAAAGAAAATTTTTGGAGGAAATTCAAAGTTGGGCGTAGCCCCAGCTCTCCAGGCAACAGGATACAGTACAAATCAGTATCGGATTTACAGTGGCATTAATAATTGTGGAAAAAATCTCAGATCTGGTTGAAGGAAATAAATATTGTTCATCAAAAGTGCAGATCAGTGGCTTGGGAAGCAAATTCATTAATTACCTAAACTCCCAGCCTTGGCTGTACAGTCTAGGGTTTTCATAATTTTCTCCCAGCTTGGATGTGGGGAAGAAATAGCAGATCAGATCATAATATTCAGGCATTTGGGACAGAAATCAGTAGTTTTTCAGACTGCAGGAGGTCAAACAGTGGATTACTAGGGAGGGAATCAACCAACCCCAGCCGTACATTCATATATTAGTTTCCAGTTTACACAAAATTCTGGGGGACAGCTTTGGTAGCAGCGAAATTCATAAATTCAGAGTTTGTGGAATGGTTTCAGCACCTGGCATTGGCAGAGGACAAAAATAAGAAGTACTGGAGCTGATATTCAATCTTAAAATGCTGTCATACAGATCTGAAATTGTACGTTTTACCTAGTACGGTTTTGTACTTGGGTTTTGAGTGAAATAAATCAGTTTGTTTCAGACTTTGGTATTAGTTTGTTTCAGATTTGGTGATAAGTTTAGAACTTAGTTGTTTCCAGCATTTTGTTATTTCCAAGGACTGCAATCATTTCATCAAAAAATACAAAAAAAAAAACATAAAACTTCAAGAAAACACAAAAAAAAGCAAAATAAGTCAGAATTAGCAAATTCAGAGCAGGGGGTGGTCATTACAATGGTATCAGAGCAAAGTATCCTGCCATCATGTTGGGGAGTGATCAATTGTTGCTTTTCATCAGTCGTATAATAGAGTACAAGATGACTACTGGTGATGAATCAATAGTTGAGTTGATGCAAGAACTTTCTTTCGAAGTTAATGACAGACCCTGATATTAAAGGATATTTTAAGTCAGTGGTAAGGCAGAAACAAGATGAATATGAAACCAAGCCACAGGTTACCGCTTTGGTCACACATGCATCTACAAGGGATAAGGTTTTGCATGAAGGGGAAAACACAACCACCTTGAACATACCTTTACAGCCTTCCGGTGACGTTGTTGGCACTAGTACAAAGGTTGGTGTAGATAAGATTGTCATAAAATGGTTTCATAAATGTCATGAGCCATAATTGATGTATAATACAAATATACATACATATAATACAAATATAATACAAATATACATATATACATATATATGTATGTATGTATATATATGTATATATATATATATGCAAAGTTGCAACACTCGCCGAGTGGCAAGTACTCATCGAGTTTACCAAGCTTGCGAGTCAAACTCGCATAAACTGGCCACTCGCCGCATGCCGAGTTTTAGTGAAAAACTCGCCCGTGTTTTGCTGGGAGCTGTTAAAGCAGCAAAAACGTCATTTTTTTTTGCATTTTGTGTTTGCTGTTGTTGTTCTTGGAGGAGAGTAAAAATTTTTTGCTCTTTGAGCCCTTGTTAGGTGATTGAATCGTATTGGAGGCGGATTTGAGCGGATTGAAGGTGGATTTCAACCGATTTTTCAAGAAAAAACACATTCAAAGGTAGGTTTTCTGAATTCATTTTTTTATTTTTTAAATACATTAGATTCTTTCTTTGTTGTTTCTAAATGAATACAAAATCATTCCTAAGTAGTTAGAAATGATTTTGTATTATGAGAAGAAGATTGAACACTATTTTTTACATGTTTTGTTGAATCTATCACTATTTTTTTAAACCCTAGCTTGTTTTAGTTTTTTTTAAACTTTGAAAGTTTGCAATTTGAATGATGTGTAGACTAAAGATTCTATTCTAAAAGACTAAAAATATTGAATGTTTTAAAATTTAAAGTACTTGAAACTTGAAAGTTTGAAACTAATTTAGATAGTTTCCCACTTTGTTTAATTGTTTAACTAAAATATTTATTTTGTATGCGTAGGGCAGCAGTTAAGCGTTAGCCATTAAATCAACATGGCAAGTTCACAAGAAGTGTGGCCACTTACACCATGCCCTTCTGGATATATAAGCACCCGGCCTAAAAACGCTAGAGATAAAACATGGAGATATGCCTATGAAGCACCAGATGAGTCTGGGAAGGTGATTTGCATAAGGTGTGAGAGAGTAATTTCTGGAGGCATAAACCGCCTCAAATACCACCTTGCAGGCATTAGGAAGCATGATTGTAATCCACGTGAAAAAAATACGGATGAGATAAAAAGATTTGTCAATTCCGTACTTGCAGCCGGGGAAGAGAAAAAATTGCATAGGCAAAGGGAAAGATTGGCTGTGAGGGCAGCCATAGCTGAAACTCAAGGTGCTACTATTGACATGGAAGAAGAAGAAGCAGCACTTGAGAACATAGTAGGCTCTTTTTGTGCCCCGCGCATCCGCAAACAGGGTGCCTCTTTTACTGCTTCTGCTTCCTCTAGTCGAGTGCATTCTTCTTCAACACCATCAGCATCAGGGATAGGCAGTTATTTTGTGCACAGGAACACACCTGGAGCACAACCATCATTAGAGGCCACTGGATGGAACAAGGAGGTGCATGAGCAAACAGATATTGCAGTTGCTGATTTTTTCTATTTACACAACATCCCATTGCGTGTGATTGATAGTCCCTATTGGCTCAATGTGTTGACCGCAATGACAGTTTCAGGAAAAGGGTACAAGAGCCCTACTTGCACCGATTTGAGTGAGAGGTTAGTAAATAATCATAATCCACTTGATTTCATTTTTAAATTTTAATTGCTTTTTCTTGTTTATTAAATCAAAATTGTTAACTAAGACTTGCTTTCACTTTGATTTTGTAGATTGCTCGTAAATGTTGTTGATAGGGCAAAATTAGCGGTGGATGACCAAAAAAAAGAGTGGAAAAACTTTGGGTGCACCATTGTTTCTGATGGGTGGACAGATGGGAAAAACCAAACCATTATTAATTTTTTGGTTGCTTGCAAGGACAATGTAGTGTTTTGGAAATCGGTTGATGCTGCCAACTAGATAAAAAATGCGCAAACATTGGCATTAATGTTGGAGAATGTTATCATGGAGGTGGGAATAGAGAATGTGGTGCAAATCATCACAGATAATGCAGCAGCATATGTGTCAGCAGGTAAACC
>MU227576.1:1032590-1052484 GCA_018584345.1 Thuja plicata | reverse complement strand
AAAAAAAAAAAAAAAAAAAAAAAAAAAAAAGTGAAAACTTGAAAAATTCAAAAAAAGTGAAAAACAAAATATCCAAAATAAAGGTTTCTCAATTGACAGGCAAGTGGATGTTCTTCCCATTTGGTTTGATTTGAGCAAGAGGTTGCACCCACTTGGATTATCTCAGCTTTCAGCATCAAGGCAGTATAGGATACATGGTACCACAGATCATGAAGAGAATTCATTTTTCATTAAGAGGAAGAATTCATTTTTCAGAGGTGTATGAGCCTGCAGTGCTTGTCGGCCCTGAGCTGGAGTTCCTTGAGTTCAAAGAGGATGTCAATAGGAAACCAAGAAGTGGATATGGAGGAAACACTTGGTGCAGTGTGCATAGTCTCTCACATTTAGAATCTACTTGCCCATTATGGAAAGACACCATGGACTTAATCAAGTTTCAAATGGATTGGTATGAGGAAGTATTGGCTGAGGGTGGCAAGGATAAATTTCAGCTTTCAAGCTGGACACCAAAGAATGAAGAGGACACCTATCACTGAAGTTAGGAACCAAAGGATGAAGAGGAATATTGTTAATGTTTTCAAATTCTAACAAGGAATATACAATCTATAGAGGTCTTTCAAACACTAAGCACAGGATATAAATATGAAATCACAAAGGAGAGATAGTACCCGGAAATCAGACTTCAAGTTCTACAATGTGACTTCTATGGATGTTGAATTTAGCCCACTTGGAGCTTCTTCCAATTCTGATTGATCCTAATCAGCAATCAGAGCCGACTTTGAAATGAATTCGATCTGCACCTATGCCTCCAAGGGCTGTTATGAATCTGCCTTTGAATGTCTTTAATGTGCTATCAGATTCGCACCTTAGGACTGCTTCAATTCATCCTAGTTTGCCCTTCTTGGACTGCCCTAATTCACACCTTGGAGCTGCTCAAATTCACCCTTCTAAGGCTGCAACAATTCACCCTAATAATCTGCTCAATATTGTCCAAGTTCGCCCTTCTAGGGCTGCTACAATTTGCCCTTGAAGGCTGCACTAATTCTGCCCTAATTCGTCCTTTAGGGCTGCTTAATTCTCCTTGAATTCTGCTCTAATTCCCCTTGAATAAGAGCTTAAAAGGTGTGTTCCAAAATGTAATTCGTTGCTAGTATTTTCGCTCCTAGATAAGCTCATCCAAAGATCTTGCTGAAGGAAGAAGGCAACGTTATGTTTTTGGTTGCTTCTTACCTTCTCCAAGCCGCTCTAATATATGAGCTTATTAAGATAAACTCTTGGCCTCCCAAGTAAACCGGCTTGGGTCCATAATAATAATATATTCTTTTATATTATTTGCTTCAAAATTGGTTTTTTTTAAAAGAGTGATTTCAGAATTCGAAGGGTTATTAATTTTAATAGTTTGGTGAGAATTTGGTGTTGATACAAGAATTGATTCATTGCTTAGATTTGTAATACTACTGTTCAAACCTGGCAAATTACTTTAAAAATTCATATCATATTACAAATCCAAAACAAATTCAAATTTTGAAAGCAAAATCGGAATTGAGCCAGGCAGGCTCATTACAGAACATTGAACATTAAAAGTTTAAAGAGTCAAAGACTAATACCAAATAGTAATGTCATATTAATATAGAGTCAAATAGTTCAAAACTCAGGTTGCATATCTCATAGTCATATCTGATTTCTGAATATCGCATATGATCAACATCATCAGATTAACAATTGCTGAGATTATCATTACATATTGAAATTTGAAATTCAAAAATATATAGTTTGATGCTAAATCGTTGATATGCAAACAAAAAACTCAGAACTGTAAACAAAAATCAGAAATCTATCTAGTATCATCTACTCCACAAGGCTGTGATCATCCATCTCAAGGTCTTTAGCTATGATATTGTCCAAAAATCATCACTCTCCAACTCAGGTTCCTCTGAAGGTAGTACAACTAGGGGCAATTCATTAAGGCCTTCTGGTTCAACCGCTTCTTCCACCATGGTTGCAGCATTTCCACCATGTGCAATTTGGTCCCAGTTTGCTGAAGGACCCTCCATATATGTAGGATCAACACAAGAGAGAAAGCGAAGTGTGTTATGAATGTACACCAAGTTCTCTTCTTTCTTTGACCCCAATCAATTCCTCTTCAATGAATGAATAAAACCATAAGAACTCCAATTCCTCTCACTAGCTGAAGAACTAGCCACTTGTGCCTTATAAAATAAAATGACTTCAATCATTTAAAATTTTAAAATAGCCTTACTAAAAAAACATTAAAATGAGGGTCAAAATCATAAAATGACTTAATGTTGTATTTTAAATTTGTTTTTTAATCAGGAGACGGGCAAAAGACTTCATTTTTTTGGAATCAGAGACTTTGATTCTTCGGAGACTTCGCCATGAAATCTCTAGCCATTTTTGAAGACTCCGGAGACGCAAAAAGTCTCGGAGACGCGTCTAGAGGGGGGGAGACGGGTCTCCGGGTAACACTGGTTTTTATATTTTAAGCGAGCTCACCCTTACACTTTTTCGACATCATGACCACCTCACCTCTAATTTTGGGCGGCCAACTCGGAGCAAAATTTCAATTTGGGAATGGTGTTTGTGTTTAAATTTGACATGGCTTGGGTGGTGGAATTTTTGGAAAAATTGATTTTGGCTAAGGTATTTAAAATTATTTTGATCTTACAATGGAAATTTGGAAATAAAATTGAAAATCAAAATTGCATTTGAAATTTGGACAAAGAGTTTGGTGCAAAATCAATTCTTGGCAACGTGGTTCTTACAAATTTCTAATTTCTAGCAGACCACCTCTTACAATTTTCTAATTTCTAGTAGGCCACCCCTTACAAGTTTTAATTTCCGGAAGCCCACCTTAAACAAATTTCTAATTTCTGGCAGGCCACCTCTTACAAATTACAAATTTCTGGCAAGCCACCTCTTACAAATTTCTAATTTCTGGCAAGGTGATTGATACAAGTTTTTAATCTTGGCAAGGCGACTACTACATCAATTTTGATTTTTGGCTTTGTGGTTCTGACAGGACCTATTCTTGGCAACCCAACCTTGCCATCATTTTTTTTTAACTTGTTTATTATGACATGCTTTCACACCTTGAGCAATTTCGATTTATGTCCCAATTTGAATCCACAAGCTAAGCCTTTTTTTAAACCCAAGCCTTTGTTAAAATCAATGCAAATTGTGGGGCCCTCTTGCCTTTGTGTAATTTTGAAGTTAATTCCCAGCCTCTTGCTCACCAATTTCGATTTAATTTGGGGCCTCTTGATGTGTTAATTTTCAAAATTAATCATGGGGCCATGAGTGGTAATTTCAATTTTAATTTTTTGGGCCCCATGCTTGGTAAAATTCGATGCAATTTTAAAGCCTACATAGTGATAAACTCGAGGCAGTTTTTTTTAAGCCCAATGCTTGGCAATTTCGAAATTATTAGAGGACCTACATGTTGGCAAATTAATTTAAATCCCCCAAGTTGGCCCTATTTGCAGGGTGGCTGAAGATCTTAATGTGGTTTTAATCCAAGGGTAGTGATTTAATTGTAATTATTTAAACTCCCCAAGCAAGTCATCCCTCTTTGGGCATTCAAGTTGGGTATTTAAGTGGCATCTTGGAAGTCATTTCAAACACAAACAAGAGCTTTTCCTCTGATTTTTATTGCAGGGCCGATTTTTCCAGCAAGGAGCAATTTTTAGGGGGTGAGGAAGTCTTCAATTGGCATCGAGTTTCTTGCCCTAAGGTCTGAAATTCTATTATCAGACTGGAGCGACTTCTTCTAAGGCATTTCCAGCCCCCTTCCTTGGCGATTTTCCATGTTGCATTTGCAAGAAATCAGGAGGTAGCGACCAGAATTCAGCATCATTCCAAGCCCTTGTTCCATGAAAATCCTACACAAGGGCATCTGAATTTGAATGTTTTAATTGCAGATCTGAGTCTGGAAATGACGATTTTCACTATCAAGTTGAGTGATTCATTGTGATGAGCAACTTTCCAAGTCAAGCAAGGTGTTGGCAATCCGTTTTCAAGACCCTAAGCAAGATCGAATTTCCTTGAAAGCATCTGAATTTGCAAGCTTAAGTTTCAGACCCGAATTCGGAGTTGGCGAATTAGTCATTTTGAAAGACAAATTTAGGCATTTATGTGCCACAAAGTATTGTCAAATTGATCAGAGGGTCGAAGGTAGTTTTTTCCAACTTGCAAGGTAAGAGTTTGGTGATTTGCCATGGATGTGAGGAGGTATTTGCCTTTGTTTCAATCTATAATGGAAAATCAAACTAAGTAACACACACTAGTTCAACTAAGCTAACAAACAAACGCAAACTCTAAGCTAATTAGTTGGAAAGGGTAAGTGAACATCAATTTGACAATCAATGCTAATAGTAACCATTGCACTACTCATGGCAAATTTCTAACTTAGGAAATTAGAAGGCAAAAATTGACAATCTAAGTTGGAATCAATCTAAAGGTCTAAGTGATCAAGCAAATTGAACTTAACAAACATGACAATCTTAACTCAATTGACTTAATCAAATTTTCAAGTTTTAATGGCAATATTTTATCGAATCAAATGAAGTAGGACATGTGTTTTTGCTCTCGCAGGTTGGCAAGGATAGGGTGCCAAGTTCAAGCTTGAGGAATTCACGAAAGAAAGGAAGGGCAACCAAAGCAAAAGGTGGATAGAAGGAGAAAGGGCAAAATTGAATTTCATCCTTGGAACAACTTAGAAGATCAAAGCGTTGCTGGTATAAATATCCTCCATCATCACACCAACAAGTGAGCGCTTCAAGCTCGAGTTCAAGGATCTCAAGTGGGAAGGAAGTTCACACCAAGTTATCAGATGTCAAGTTCAAGGCAAGATGAAGATCAAGTTTAAAAGAGATGCAAGTTCAATCAAGTTTGTATCATGGCAATGAGAAAATTTCCAAGAGTGAAAGATGGAGAAGAGTTGAGAAGATGAGGTGACAATTGGGTGTCTTCTCCAATCAGAAAATTCAAATTTCAAGCACAAGCAATCGCAGCGTGCTAAGTGTCATATTTTCTTATTGGTTGAGAAATCGTTGTGATTTTCTTATTGGCCCATGATTTGGTGCCCTCATATAATTGGTTGAAAATTTGGAAACCCTAATAAGGGTTTATGGGGATGAATCTTGGCCCTTGATTTCAAATGAATCTTGGCCCTTCGTTGTAAGTGGACATCTATAAAAGGCCAAGGCCTTCTCATTTGTAAGGAGTTAGTGAGTAAGGAAGGTTGATAAGATTGGGAGATTAGAGTAGGAGAGAAGTTAGATTAGAGTAGGTTAGCCAAGGGAGAGACTTGATCAAATTGTTGTTATGATGCTATTGAAGTAATGGATAATTCAGTGTTGGTTCATCATGGTGAATTACTTAATATTGCTTTGAAGTGTTGCATGGTTTCTTCAATCTTTTGCTTGGAGTAGATTTCATTTCATGTTGTTAGAAGTAGCTTAGTTGCATGAAAGCAATTGTGGATGTTTGCTTGTTTGACTCGAATATAAACTAGGCCACTAGCCCTCTTGCGGATTGTAACGGCGCCTGGTGTGGTAAGCTAGTGATTGCTCTCAACTTCAATTCATATTCAATCTTTAGTTTGCATCCATTGATGGGATTGGAGAGGAGATATTGATTTGAAAACCATTCGAGTAGTCCTTAGAAGCTTGCACGAGGTGAAGTTGAGGTCGCTGATAAGATTTCACTTTGTAGAGTCCAAGTCATCCATGATTCCTTGCATTCCTAGTTAGAAGTAGAAGTAGAAGTTAAGCTTAAGTTTAAGTTGAAGTTGAAGAGTTGGAAAAGAAAAACAATATTTTCATTGGACATTGTGAAGCCAAATCTTTAGAAGTGCAAGTTGATATCCATTGAATGAATAGCGTAAGTCCACCTAACTGATTACCAGCAGATCACATTATTTCACTAAGCGAGCATCCACAGTTAAAGGAGCCTTGAAGTCATTTTATGATCTTACATTGCAAACTTAGCATGAGAGATGACCTTATATCAAGAGAGGATTGAATGTTTGGTGTTTGATCTCGAAACATTGAGTATTTGATTATGCATGTGTTACTGGAACAAAACTCACATCAACACGATCTAAAGAGGGGACATGAGAGCCTCCCCTTGCCAGAATTGCTTGCCCCCAAGCAATCACAAACTCAATCCTGGGTGTCCTGCTATGGGTGAATCACGAATCTTCCTCAAAATTGTCTCCTCCATCTTTGATTCTGGAACGAAGTAGATCATGTCATTGTAGTAGATGACATCATCCACCACCTTATACCTATCATCCTAAATTTGCACATCCATCAACTAGCAAGCAAAAGTGTCCTTGGAGTACTCTACCAACAATTGGGTACCTCCAATATGCTAAAATATGAGACAAAGGCCATATTGAGTCCCCAAGATAACACATCAGCCCCAACTTCATCATGTCTAAAAATGACCTGCATACGTTTTGCCGAAATCTTCTTAGGAGCTTTATTGGATATCCCTCACAGCACTACCTTCCTACCATCGTCTTGAATGCGAACTCCATCTTCTTGAAACTCTGTGTGTATTTGTCGAGGGTTTCCATCAATTGAATGCCCAATATGACATCTATGTCATCCAAATCAACCACAAAGAAATCATCAACAATTGCCCATGGTAATGCTCAACTGTGGGACCACATGTGTGCATGGTAGCAAAGTTCCTCCCGACACCTTGACCTCAAAACCCCATGCTCCATCGTGTGCAAGCCACTCATGGTGACTAAGGATGAATTGATAAAATTGAGTGTCGCTCCACTATCAAGCATGACCATGACCCTATGTCCCTGTAGCATACCACATACCCGAAATACACTGCATCAAGGAGTCCCTGGAAGCCTGATTGCTGCTCAAACCCTTCTTAGAGCTCAAACTTCAATATGTTGATGTGAAAATTTCAAAATACTAACCTGGATGATCAAAAATGGCTGCCACAATTCCTTTTTATTGCTTTTTGTCTTTCCCTCCAAGAGGTTCAAACTTTTTAGGGTTTCCATCATTCCTTTTTAATGAACTTTATAATATTATGTTTTATATAATTTCCCTCTAGTGGTTCGAACCAACATGAGGCCTTATTGACCATTAATAAAAATGGCCCCTTTTTAAATACAATTGATAACTACATCTCCTAAGAAATTGTGTCATGGACCCTCTATTATATTTTATTATACTATAAAGTGACTAGATCAATTCACTTTATTATTATTTTATTTAAATTAAACTGATATATTCATAAGCTAATCATTTGGACTCCATACTGAAATCTGACCGATGCCGCTAGTCCATTGATGACACCTGAATGTTGCAGGTGAACTGACAACCTCCCCTAAAAAAATAGGAACTCCAACCAAAGTCTCCAAAATGATCCCAAAGGTCCCTTGATGTGTTTCAGTGAGCTCCTAGTCAATCCCTAAAAAGTAGGAATCCCTCCTAAAATTTAGGAGATAGTCCCAAACTGCCTGAAACGGCTTATAAAGCTCCCATGTAGCTCTACAAACCTCTGGATGGGTCCCCTATCCACACTGTTGACCTACGGGAACCCGACTAATAGGTCAACCTATACTAACAACTGAGTTTTCTAAGGAAGGGACATTATAGTCCTCCCTTCCCTGGATTGCTTGTCCACAAGCAAACACCAAACAACCTGCTACTCCACTTTGATTAATATGCCCAAACACCACAAGTCATGAAGCAGTATGTAGGAATCCATGTGCAATAATATACCAAGCCAATCAGTGCCCGAACCCCCTAATCAAAAAAAAGAATCCACTGTATACGATGTAGAAGTAGCATCTCAGCCAATCACTACAAAGTAACCATCCATGTATGTAGAGAATCATAACAATGTGAGAATGATCTCCCACATGCCCAAATACCAACACAAATGGCCACCCTGTCTTGCTGTCACAATTCTGACCAGCAACATGGATGACAATAAACAGGTCACCAAACCAATACCAATCAAAGAATACCCAAAAGAGATACTCCTCAACTCCCTCGTGCTAAATCGTAAAATTAAGTCAAAACCAAGTAAGGAAGTGCTATATGATTCCAACTTGAACAGCCACTAGTCCATAAGGAATCGAAGACTATGAAGTCACCCATCAACAAGGATACTGCTGCCATATCAAAATTGGTGACGTATTGCCCATTTTGCAGTCTACTATTGTTGAGGCTCCTTAGCTCCTAGATTCTTACTCTAATGGCCATGGTTCTATCTCTTTCAAACATCAAGGTCCCACACCCTATATCGTACCATAGATCTTGGGGACAAAGCTTACATTATCAATTTCTTTTATATCACTAGCATTTTTTTGCCCTTGAGTGCTATGGGAGATTCTATGCAGAAATGACTACATACTAGAATTATCTAACTTGCCCCACTTGGCCTAGACTTTCCCTGACGAGCATTCTCAAACTCTTCATTGGTACTCCAGTGATTGATGATGGTACTAATGGCTTCTCCAACACACCCCAAAATACAAACAGAAAATTATTTATGTTCCTACCTAGGTGATCTTCATCTACCTCCACTACTTTGCAAGGCCATCCCCTAACATCTCTATTTATGCCTGTACTTGTTTGAGGATTATTTTTTTAGCTTAACCCCCACGTGTCTATTTCTCTGTTTTTCATGGTTTTCTTGCTTCATTGTTTTTGCTTTCAGTCCAAGGCCCCCTTGTTTACTAGTTCTTTGTAATTGTAATAGTTGTATGTTCTAGTCCCTTTGACCTATTCTTGGTCATTCATAGACATTCATATAATCTATTTCTTTATTTCTAGATTTAAATTTGAACTTTTCAAACTATGACAGTACCATAGGAGCCTAAATAGAAAACACTTAAAATTTAATGTATCAATTATCACTCACCTCCATAACGAGGCCATAAGTTGCACTATTAGGCTTGAGTCCCTTGTGCCTCATTTGTTGTAAAACCCATACTGCACCTTGCCACTCTTTGTGTGGAATGCAAGCATTTAAAAGCTGCAGCGCAGTAAAAATATTAATACTCAGGTAAAATGCATTCAAAAAATAAATTGGGAACTTGACATAAAATACTAAAATCTGCCCTATCACAGGATCAAAAAAGAGCCTGATGTCCAATGCACTAATCACTAGTATACTTAGGGATCTATTCTGTACAATTCAGTTCTAAATCCTGATCATTGTCACCCCTTATTTTCCAGTTCAACGTGGGGAAGCCAAAGTACACAAATAAAATTATACTATATTACATTGTTAATTGTGTCAAAAATAAACAAGGCTTAAGAATTCACAGCATTGTAGATGACCAAGTCAGGTTGCAGACAAGGATTCCAATGTCTGAGAGGAACATTCTCCAGTTTCTTATCCGGCCCAGATTGCATCCACTGCATCAGATCCAAAAGCTCCTTGATATAACCAGCTTGACCAAGAGTTACAGCAATGCTATGATATGCAGGCATATCAGGATATGTTGAAAACTCTTCCTGCAAATGAATGAATTATTATATCAGTGGTGGCATTTTAAAATGAGATATGTTACTAATTACTCCTATAAGTGGAATCTATATTAATATATTACCCGCATTGTGTGGAACACATTCAATGCCTCAGCAGGTCTCCCAGCTTTTCCAAGAATGGAAAGAACAGTAGTATAAATATATCTGCAAAATATTAAGATATTCACAATGTTAAGAAATATTGTAACACCAGGACTAACCATTTCCTTATAATAAGGAACAAAAAGGCCACTAGTACATTTATTCCACCACAAATGGCATTCACGTCCAAAAGCATTTGTGGCTAGAAGAATAATGTGACAATAGGACCTCAAAGGAAAAAAATGTATATACAAGAAAATGGTAAATGTAAGCAGATAAAAAGAACAGGAAAAGATCATAACAAAGAGAACGAAAAAACACAAAATCAAAGACACCTCAGAAAACAAAACAGAAGACAACCAACCTAAAACTCAACAAGCGGATATCAGCAAGGGTAAACGGAGGAAAGAAAAACCAATAATTTGAAAACCAAACTCAGAGATTACAGTACTTCAGGTTCTATAATCCATTAGAAATTCATGACAAATAGTGGATTCTCGGTCCTATAACAGATACTTGAATAAGTTCATGAAGACTAATTTGATACCTTGAATATTCAAGGAAGCTTCATTGGAAAGGTACAATAATGACAAGATCAACCATCTCTACTTCAGGTTTTAAAATACAATTCTTGTAGAAGGTATAGATTAATAAGCACGCAGTTATACAGAGGGGAGTGGGGGTGGTGGGAGTGAATCAGTATAATGATGATATTTACTTCTTAAAACTTGATCAATAATAAAAGCATCATTTGCTCAACATCAATAATCATGCACATGAGAAATAAATACAATAACACATGATATTTAAGTGGAAACCCTTATGAGAGACAACCAAGGCAAATTACTTGCTTATGCAATACTCTTACAAATTCCATAGGCTCAACCTACTAGAGGCACCAACCCCTCATTCAATTCGTGAGCAAAGCCCACTCGATGCACCAACCCCTCATTCAATTCGTGAGGACTAGCCCACTAGAGACACCAACCCCTCGTTCACTTAGAGATACCAACCCCTCATTCTAATTTCCACCTTATCAATGTTGCTTCTACAACAGATGATGACTAATCCTTTTCTCCACAATTTTTTCTATAGCCCTCGTCTTCAAACTGTTATAATCTCCTCCTCAAATCTGCCATTAATTGATCACTATCTCCTCATTAAACTTATTATAAATCTGCCATTATATTTGCTTATAATTACTTTTCATTGCATTGCTTACATACATTCTCTTCTTTAGTCTGCACTGTATCTGCTTAATCTCTTTCTTTATGACTACAAGATGATTTTCTTTATTTCATCATCAACACTGCATAATCCTCCTTTTATATCTGCACATATCTTCTCCCTTATGTCTGCACAATCTTCTTTTGTGTCTACATGAACTTCTCTTCTATCTGTATGAACTTTTTTTTCTATATCATCATTGGTCTCTCTTTTATGCCTTTGTATGCAGATCTGTGTATGCCTGATTGATATTTTTTTACACACTTCAAATATACTTCACATATCTCCAGAGTCCACACACACTCTCCTTACCCCCATTCTTCATCTCCACTTATATATTCATTTTTTCAAAAAAACATGTTCACAAATGAAGGGTCTTCTCCAAACACACTTCTTCAAAACACAATTTCTTCTTTCTAATAATCACACCCCTTGGATAAAGACATTTCTTTAGCAAATCACATCTCTCCACCTTTAACAATAGTTAGTTTGTTTTATTGAGTCACATATTTTCAAATATGAATCGCTTTCTTTGCAAAAATATTATTTGTGTAGTTAAAAGTATTCCTCAACCAAATCGCTTCATAAGTAAATTGACTTAGCATTATCTAATCTTCATTTTACCCAACATTTGTTTTATTTATTTATCTTCTTGATAATCGTTGTTATCAATGCTTCAACCTTGCTAGATATATCATTTGTTATTCTTTTCTTTGTAGAAAGGTTATTAGCACACAAAAAATACAGAGTAAAAAAACATCAAGTCAACTATACCAACATACTCATTCATTACCAATAACAGAATTCACAGAATACCAGAATACCAAGGTGGCAAGGAAATGTTATTACTTTCTTTATTACCAAAAACATCCGTCTCACAACCATATACCAAAGTTCTTATATAATGGTCGGTTGGTTGGAAAAACCAACGGACGCATCCCCTCGCTTCCTAACTACCCTCTCCCAACAAAGCATAACTACTACTAATTACAATATCACTTTATTACGTACTACATTTACCCCCCCCCCCACCCCAAAAAAAAAAAAAAGAAGTCGTCTTCCAGACGACTACCCAACAGAACTAAAAGAAAAATCAGACTTCAGAATTGGGTTGTGAAGACATCTTTGGACTTGGAGCTCGTTCCCAGAGACGTAAGAGATCTCATTCAGCAGCCTTCTGTTTGGCCCTAACTCCTTGGAGTACACGCAATGCATCCATCCTTTTTTCTTCTACTGCTGCTAATTTCTCTTCTAGGTCAGCTTGTTCCATCTTCCATTTTTCTTCCCAAAAATCCCTTTCTTCTTTCCATTCCTTTTTCATTCGGTTTGTCAGTTCCTTTTCCAGCTGAAGTTCTAAGTATGTCCTAAATGCTACCTCCATTTCTGCAAGTGTGTGCATGAGGGGTGGTTGTTCCTGTACTAGAGGTGTGATGCATGGGGCTATCCAACTTTCAGCTATTTCTTCCTTCCTGTACCCACTCTGCTGAAATAGAATCCAATTTGTATGGCATTTTCCCTTCATGAATGTTGCCAAGGTTTCTGCTGCTTTAACTATGGCCTCGACATTCTGACTCTTGGCCTGCTTTATAATTTCCTTCATGGTGTGCTCCATAGTTTGTAACTCCTTCAGAAATCTATCTGTTTTGTCTTCTAATGTGGACATCTCCGAAGGTCCCCCTGCCTTATTTTGTATTTCTGTTATGTTTTCCCCTTCTACCTCCATGGAGGGCGATGAGGGTGGTGGTACCATTCCAACTTCCTCAAGCAGCCTATCTGCCTCTTCGAGTATAGTATCCTCCACCGTTCTATCCTTATTTGATGTGTCTTCCTTTTCAATTTTGAGTTCATTCCCGGTCTTCACGTTCTAAGCATCCATTTTTTTGCAGCCTGTGCCACCAAGGGAACAGGGTGGGCCACTTCTATACCTTGTGGTGTGTGCAGTCTTATCTTGTGTCCACATGTTTGCTAACTTTTGAGATCTATCACCTTGGTACGCGTCTGCTGATCTGTAGGAAACAAGTTTGCTACGCCTGGTAAGGAGAGTCTTGTTGCCCCCTAATGAGGGACCTGTTGTTTACTACCTTCTCCCTCTGTACTTGGAGTCTCCTCTTCAGTACGACTACCTTTTAGGGCGGACATATGAATCCCCTGGCGTTCTAGAAGTGGTACGGACGCCTTCCTCTATACTAATGGTGGTATGTCCCTTGTGCGTACTAGGCATAGTACAAAGGCTTTCCTTCGTAAACCTGGTGGTACGTCCTTGCGTACTAGGCATAGTACAGACGCTTTCCTCTATACTTATGGTGGTACATCCCTCTTCCTGCTGCGTACCTATTTGGTGAATCTGGGTGTACTCAAGTACCCCACTTGGCAATGGGCCTTTTGCTTGTGGTAAAAAAGTAATCTCCAGGCGTGCCCTGCAGTCGGATTTCTTTCTCCTGGGAATCTGAAGATGTATCTGTACTAGCCTCATCCTCTTTTGAATTGTCCTCTCCAATCTCCTCCTGGCTTGAACTCTCAACAGATGCTATTGGTTGCCTTCCTACGGCTGCCTGTCTTGGTTTCTTTTTCCGTGGTTCTCCCCACCTGATCCTATTCCAAAGGTGTCAAGGTGAACCCAATATGTCATCGCTGGTTTGTAGGGTTCCACTCTATTAGCTGGAACCAAAGCTCCTCTATGCTCAGCTTCCACCTGAGTACGAACAGCTTCCAGGAATAAGGTTATGGCGTGATGTGGCATGTAGAAAGTCTTATGCTTCAACTCCATAAATTCGTGTAACCTCTTTGAGAGAAACTGTGCCCAATTGTACACCTTTCCCCTGTTCAACCCATCAACCACCGGCAACATCCAGAGAGCAATATCTAATGTGAGACTACCAGCAGTAAGTTTTCTTTTAACTAGGTCTACAATGTATCGCCATTCGTCATACACTATGAAAATTTTCTTTAGACCCCTACTATTCTTTTTGCTGAGAATGTTATCCCACTCTTGTGTCGTGAGATTTTTTCTACACATTAACCCTAGCCACTTTTTTTTCCTTCCACTGTCATGGAGGTTTTTGCCACTTCTTGTCCACTGTTGGGAATGTCGAAGACCTTGTTTATCTCTTTAGCCGAGTAAGATATTGTCAGAGTTTGCCCGGAATACTGGATAACTGACTTATGAGCTTTCATATCATATCCGGCCATCATGGTTCGTAATATAGTCTCAAACTCCTTTAAATCAAAAATGGGCATAGAAATAATTTTGTCTACCTCTGCTTTAGGTAGTGCCTCCTTCAGGATGTGATTGTCTGCTGCATTTTCCCACCAGGTGCGACATTCCCTTCCTATTATACTTTCAAAAGTAATGTGGTCTACAGTAGGCTTTTATACCATTTTGATTTTGCCTTTCATGTTTGTCATCTTCTTCACCTTCCTCACCTGCAAAACTGCTTTGTTCTTCTTGGAATTGATGATTTTCCCTCTGCTGGGATTCCCAACACTTATCTTCACCATTTTATGGTACTTGGCAGATTTCCAATCGGTCGTAGTTTGGTATGTGGTCCAACCTTTTTGTGCCTCTTTCTGCCCGGAGCTGGCACCGAACTTTCCTTGTACTTGTCTCCACCACCTCCTTCATATAATGTTTTTAACACTATCCACCTCTCTTCCTCCGCCTAATCCTGCTCGTACGGATGCAGACCATACAGACTGTCGTCCTTGCTCTACACTTTTCGTTCGTACATCGCGAGCTTCCTTCTTCGTGCGCACCTTCTCCAGCAACCTTACGCTTACCCCATCTTGCCTCCTCCCAGTACCTTTTGTTCCCACCGTACGCAGTCTTGTTTGCTTTTACTGTCGTACGACCAGCCTCCCTTCCGTACGCAACCCTGCCATATGCACAGTGTCGTCCAAGCAGCATACTCCCTCCAAGCGAAATGGGCTATTGACGGCTCCCAAACTCGTACGCGGGTTGCCCGTGCTTTGCCCTTCTCCAACTCATATGTTTGGACAAGAAGCTCGTCCACTTAATATACCATGCCCACTTAATTTTTTTAACTCCCTTATAGCACCATTTTTTTTCTTCTTTTATTTCCCTTGATTTTTTTTATTCTTTTAATTCTCTAATAGCGCCACTTTTTATTTCCTTTTTATGGTTTTCTCTCATTATGTCCAAGTGACATATAGAATGAGACTCGTTTCTTTGATTATACTGTCTTAATTTGGATCCATTGACAGGGTCTTTTAAAGGATTATTATTCAATGTTGATAATTTTATAGCTCCGTTGTCCCTTACCTCCATTACTCTGTATGGTCCTAACCACCATTTTTTGAACTTGCCTGGCTTAATTTCATTTTTGTCGTTATACTTGAGTACCAGTTGGTCCGGCCTAAAATTCATCTTTTTCAAGTGCTTATCGTACCAAAGTTTCCGTCTCTCTTGTGCCACCTTAGTTGCCCATTGGGCTAGTGTCCTCCTTTCATCTAGCTTTATTAAAGCACTAAGTCTTTCATTTAAACTTTCCGCATCTCCTAGTCTGTGTTCAACTGCTATTCTTCGGCTTGGTATTGTATATTCCATAGGCATCACAACCTCTTGCCCGTACATTTAGTGAAAGAGTGTTTGCCCAGTGGTGGCCTTGTAGGTCGTCCTGCAAGCCCAAAGAACCGCTGGAAGTCTTTCTTCCCAATCTCCCTTTTCAACTCCACAAGTCTTGATAAAATTGTTACCAATATTTTGTTTGTGGCTTCTGCTTGGCCATTTGCCCTTGGATAGTATGGACTGGAAAATGAATGGAAAAGTTTATACTCACCTGTCATTGTTCTGATTGTCTGATTCACAAAGTGCACCCCCTGTCACTCGTTAGCTATAGTGGTATACTGAGCCTTGTTACTATCTGTTTATAGAGGAATCTGACTGTACTCAGAGTTGTGTTGTCTACGAGCGCTCGTGCCTCGGCCCATTTGTAAGGTATACAGTTGCCACCACTATGTATTTGCATTTGTGGTTATTGCTAACAGGCAGGGGCCCCACAAAGTCCAACCCCCATCGTTCAAACAATTCTTGTGGTTGTGACGAGAACAACTGCATGAAGTCTCTTTTTAGGGGTTTGCCTGCCCTCTGACACATATCACAACTCAGGATCCATTCTCGAGCATCTGCATACATTGTGGGCCACCAGAGTCCAGCCAACAACACCTTCTGAGCTGTTACATCAGGCCCCATATGGCCCCCTACCAACCCTTCATGGGATTCTCTCAGGACTCCCGGAATTTCTTCCTCCATCACACATCTTAAAACCCCGTCTGGCTCCATCTTGTACAACAGTCTTTCTATCAACTGGAATGTCTCGCTCTTGAGTGCAATTTTTCTTCTCTCTGCCACTAGCATTTCTTTGGCAAAGGTAGCAGTTGACAGGTACTGCACTATCCCTTTGTATCATTGTGGTAGTATCGCAATTTGAAATAAGTGGGTATCAAGGAAATCCTCATTTATTCCACTTCCAGGGGTTTCCCCTGACTTGATTCTTGATAATTGATCTGCAATTACATGACTTTTGCCTGGCCGGACTATGATTTTAAAAGTAAATTCTTGCAGGAGGATTAGCCATCTGTTTACTCTCCCTTGGATCACGGGCTTATTCACAACATACATGAGTGCTTGATGATCAACAAAAAATGTAAAGGGAGTAGCTAATAAGTAATGTCTAAATTTCTGAACTACATAAACCATACCTAGCGCCTCTCTTTCAATGGTACTGTAATTCCGCTCTGCTTTTAATAGTAGCCTGCTCGCAAAGTATACTAGATGATCTAGTCCTTCCTTCCCAGTTTGTGCCAGGGTAGCACCTATTGCATAATTACATGCGTCCACATGGATGTGGCATTCTTTGTCCCAATCAGGGTATATGAGAATTGGAGCACCCACTAGTCTCTCCTTTAGTTCCTGGAAGGCCTCCTATTCTTCCTCCCAGCAAAATCGCTCTCCTTTTCAGGTTAGCTTTTCTAAAGATAGAGATACTCCTGCAAATCCTTTTATAAATCTTCTGTAGTCCCCCACATGCCCCAAGGACTTAACACCAGTTACATTGGATGGAGCTTCCATTTCCAGAATTACCCTTATCTTGTCAGGATCTGTTTTCAACCCTTCCTTGCATACTATATGGCCAAGGAGTCTGCCTTGTGGAACCATAAATCTGCATTTCTTGGGATTCAAGGCTAGTCTGGGCCTTCAGCATCAATCCATGCATCCGCTAATAATCTTGAGGTGGTGCTCCTTTCGACTATAAACTGACCAGTCATCCAGGAAGACTCTGAAATTCCCTATAGACATACACTGAAAGATATGCAGTATGATCCTTTGAAAGGTGGTTGGTGCATTACACAGTCCAAATGGCATCCTGTTATAAGCATACACCATCTTCAACTATAAATGTGGTTTTCATCTTATCCTCCTCAGCAATGCTGATTTGGTTATACCCTGAAAACCCGTCCATGAAAGAGTACATTTCATGGTCGGCCACCTCTTCTAGGATACTATCAGTGAAAGGAATTGGAAAGGGATCTTTTATAATTACCGCATTCAAGCATCTAAAGTCCACGCATATCCGAATTTGGTTCCCATCCTTCTTCAATGATATGACTATAGGAGATACCCACTCACTGGTTTTTACTTTGAATATGATTCCTACTTCTAGCATTTTGTGATTTCTTCCTGAACCTTGGCTGCATAGTTCTTGTTCATCCAGTAAGGTCGTCTACGCACCGGTCTTGCTCCTGGTATCAATGGTATTTGATGGACACACAACTCTGGTGGTACTCCTTTCAGGTCCTTGTAGGTCCACGCGAATACATCCTTGTATTCAAGAAAGATCTTAAACGTTGCCGCCTTCAATACTGGATCCCAATCATCTCCTATGAGGATCTCTTTGGGTTCGTCCTTCTCCCCCAGGTTTATTGTTTGCAACTTGGCCTCCTTATATTCTACTTTCTTATCAAATATATGTGCTTGTTTGTTATTGAGGGTTATCGTACCCTCCGTGTATTCCTTATAACCTTCCGGGTAACTTTCTTCTGGTTCGGCTTCTTGAATTTGCAACATATTGCATTCTGGTTGGAATACCTCATAATCTCCCATCTGCCAGTGAAACAGGTCGTTGAGGGAACCTGTTTCGTCTTCTGAGCACTCCCCCAGTCGGAGCACTCCATCTGGTTCCACTGCTTCCTGGTCTTCTCCCTCTACCTCTGAATCTGATGCCAGATCCTGACATATGCACTAGTTCCTTAGATCTATTGTGTACTTTCTCTCGTCAACCTCTATGGATAGGGTATTTTTTTTCCAATTATGGGTGGCTTTTGTTGTGACCAGCCAACCTCTCCCCAATAACGCATCGTACCCTTTCTTCTCTAGGGTAATCACCACAAAGTCGAGGAGGAACTACTGTGTATCAATCATTACCTTTTGCCCCATCAAAGTTCCTATTGTCTTGATTCCATGTTGGTCTACCCCTACCAATTGGAATGTGGGTGGCCAGAGTGTAGGTTTCCCTAGTGCCTTCCAAGTCTCCTCAGGCAGGACATTCACACCGGACCCTCCGCCGACAATAGTATTTGATAGTTTACATCCCATCATCTCCATTTCGACTACTACAGGTGTCCACCCCATTCCTATGGTGAACAAGTTATTGGTCTTTTTTTCTAATTGTGCTTCATCTTTCTTCTCCCCCTTGGAGGTTACCTCTTCGCTGCTTATTCCTTGTGTTATTGCTACCCGCAACTGAGGTAGTGTTTCTAATAGATACACAATTTTCACCAGAATGGTGGTCTCGAGTACTTGTTTCATGATGTTTGGTACCGGTCAGTTGTTTGGGAGTTTAGTCGTACTTACTCCCCCTTCCTCTGCTATGTTATCTCTAATGTCCTTTCTGGCTTCTTGGAATCTTTCTCTCTGTAGCTATATCTGGGTATGCAAGTTGCCTGGCCTGCAATCTTGTGATGGTGAATATTTCGTTTTCAAACTCTGCAATGTCGATCCTGTTCACCCCCTTTTGTCTAGGGCAATTGGCATCCTCATTATTACCTGGCCCACACATTTACACAACATCCCTTCATTCTGTCCTCCACCGTTCCGGAAGTCCCGTGCAAAATGTCCCCATTCGTTGCATCGCCTACATTGAATCATGGGTCTTCCTTTAAAATCATATTGGATTGCTCTTCGGGGTGTGTTGTTATTGTTGTTGTTGTTGCTCCCCCATCTATTGTTCCTATACCCTCCAGGTGAAGCTTTTGTATTTGTGTTACGTGGAGGGGTGGAGAGTGGTGTGGATTGTTAAACTTGGGTGAAGAATACTTGTGCATTCCGTGCCTTTAGATTGTAGGGACAATCTTTGATTGCGTGGCCTAACACCTGACAGATGTCGCAGAAGGCTTTGCGCGGGCATGTTTCTTTTGTATATCCTTCCTTTTCGCAATCTATACACCACAGTTCCCTCCCCTCTTTTTCCTTCCTTACTTCCTGTTACTTCCTTCATTAACCACAACATGTGAAATGACCCTAACCAGCCATTTACTGATTCCGACCAATAAATCTTAAACAGATTTAAAATGAATAATAACATGCAAATAACAAGCAAATATTCCCGAGTAACTAGCAGATTTATTCATATAACCAGCAGATACACACTCATGAAATAACTCAGAAAATGGTATGTATTTTACAACAGCAATACAAAACCATAGATTATTACATTCCAATCTGAACTACAGGCAAATAACAGTAAGACTGGATGATAAGAACCTGATAAAAGCAATGGCGAACTCTGAATGAATCCGCACTGGGATGAATCGGGTTTCCGTCCAATCCACCAAGAAATGCTGAAGGTTTCCGTCCTCAGATTTTTGATTCGATAGCTGAAGCTTCTCAAATTCTCAAAGAGAAAATAAGATTCATAAACTGAAGCATGCTCAATGAGTCTCCAAAACCTCCTCTTATGGCTGCAGCTGTGACTCTTCAGTTTCCCCACTGTGACTCTTCGTATGCCCATTTCGTC
>MU227576.1:989037-1013951 GCA_018584345.1 Thuja plicata | reverse complement strand
TTTTATCCCACATTGTCTAGTTGGTGTAATGGCTCTCAATTCGAGGTTATAAAGGAAGGAGATCTTCCTTGGGAAAAGCACAATGATAATTTATAAATTAAAAGATTTTATATCTGGTTGCTTGAATATGACTGATTTCTTGAGGATAGTATAATGGCCGCTTTACAGAGGATGCCAGTCAGTGACATGGTTACTTGGGCATTGATTTAATATCTGAGTTCAGTCTCTATAGTTGGGGTACTTTATTTCATAAAGTAATGTTATAAAGTCACTTTAATATTATAACTTTAAGTTACTTTATTTTTATAAAGTGACTTAAGTGACTAAAAGACGAAAGTGTTTTTTATCCCACATTGTCTAGTTGGTGTAATGGCTCTCAATTCGAGGTTATAAAGGAAGGAGATCTTCCTTGGGAAAAGCACAATGATAATTTATAAATTAAAAGATTTTATATCTGGTTGCTTGAATGTGACTGATTTCTTGAGGACGTAGCCCCTTAAGAGTCTTGTGGAATTTGGACGTAGCCCCAACATTCCATCTTAGGTGAAATTACTTCAAATTTCACAAGTGAACTTCAAATAAGTAAAAGATAGCAGAGATTAAGCTTCAGCAAACAGTTCGAATTTCTGAAAGGCAAGGCTTTGTTTTAATTTCCAGTAATTTGGTTTCAAGAAGCATGGCATTAGGGAGTGAAGATATTGTGGAGATTAGACACCGAAATCTGGTCCAGCCATTACAAGTAAAGAGAACACAGTTTCCTCTAACAGTTTCTACCAGCGTTTGGAGTCAACTCATTCGCATACACACAGTGACACCCTGTGTAGACGTAGTTGGATTCCCTCCTCACCTCAGCTGGCACGGGAAAGGTGGTATTTGACACGGGCCTGCAGTTGAGTTAGACGCCCAGTTGAGCGTGAGTTTGGGCTGGAGATCATCGCGTGGGAGCTGGAAGTGTGCCAGCGGCTCGTCAGAGGGCCCAGCAGCATTACGCACGGGCTGAGGCTCGGGCGTTACCATACAGTCACCTACACCAGTCATGCCGCATTAGTAAAAGAGGTAAATACAGCGTGGAGTTAGTTCAGCAGAGAATGGGTCGGGCACCTCCCTGTCATCACAGCCCGTCTGCATCGACTTCCAATAGCCGCCCAGCTCCACAGAGACATCCAACAAACAGCATTACGTGGCGTCCTTATAGCAGGTGCATGAATCGAAATAAATCTTCCTTTATATGTGTTAAGTGTAATTCTCAGATTGGCAGTCTGATATTCTTGTAACGTGCAATGTGTTGAATATATATAAGGTGCTAAATAATTAAATAGTTGTGCTCCCATTTGAAATTCTCACTGTTGTGTGTCGTCACTACACTAGACTCTTATTACTTGAATGTATTCAGCACTAGAGGTATTAATTCATATAGGCATTCCTCCTTATGCGTGCTCATTGAGAAAAGTGAATAAGAGAAGTTATATATCAGACCAACATTAAATCTTGACAAGTGCCCACTCTCCAAAAATAAGAGTTATGGAAATAGAAAGTTAGGGCCATATACAGTTGAGAACATTATAGTAATTGGTAAAATAATCGGATGAATTAATAAATGAGCAAGGTGCTCATATATAGTTTACAAAGATGATGTTGTTAGAAACATTATAATAACGAAAGAATAAAAGAATATTAGAAACATTCTAATATTTACAAGATACACAATATTGACCATTAAAAGAATAATAAATAAGATATTCAGAGATATTCTAATACATTGATCTTGAAGAAGAAGAATCAACTCATCATTTAGACACCTCAGCACCTACTAGTTCAAGGCCTGAAAATTTGGGTCATATTAGGAGAGGAAAGAGGAAGATGTAGCCTTTGGCTTGCTGTTTTTCAAATTTGGACATATCATTATATGTAATTTTGTAAACATTTATAAACTTCTACTGCTGTTATACATTTAAAAGTTTGAAACTATCAGTATGAATGATGAAATTTTAAATATTGAGTATTTGGAGATCATATGACATGTGATGTTTCAATTATGGCTCTTATGTTCTCTGACTGCATTAGTTTCTTTTTGTTTTTTTGTAAAACTATGGTTTTTTTCTTTTGTCGAGTCCTCTCCCGAGCTTTTGCCGATTCAAGGGCAAAAGATAGTATTGTTCAAACAAAAATCATTCATACAAATCAAGTACAAAACAAATCAACAGTGCAGAATAACAACTGTTTGACGAAATACCTAGACTAGAAACAAAGTAGAAAGGTGGAATTAATCAAGGATCTTTGCACATCAAAAAAAGGTTGACAAAAATCCTTCAAGTTTATTTGAACCTTATTATTGTGCCCACTACAAAATTTTGATTTCTTTTTTGAGAACCCATTAGATTTTGTCTCGCAATAGATAAGATATAAGTACTTTGCTTGAAATATCCCAAGTACAATTCTACAAAGAAAGACACCACAATTGCTAGAAAGGAAGATATTGTTTTTTATTGCAACTTTATTATTTTTGAAATCTGAAATGCATCTGCAAATCAATTACTTAGGCTGAGATGTGAACTCATTATACCTTGTCTACAGACAGTTTTCCCCGTTTGGAGTCGCGGAAAAGGTGCGATTAGTGAGTTTAGCCTAAAGGGAACTCCTTTGGCAATTTGAATTGATATGTATCGCTATGCAAGCACCCAATTCTGCAGTCTGCATCAATGACCTAACTCTAACATTGTGCTGGCCTGAGATGCTCTTATTGATGAAATGTCTTAGTAAGTATGCTGAACATCACCTCTGATCAATCACTGAGATCTGCAATATCCTCGATGCCGCTAATATTAGACGACAAACAGCCAAATGACGCAGTCATATCATCAGAATGCCAATGTATTGAGCTGAATTGTGTGTTACTATGTTCTGCAAAAGGAGTAAATGGTGTCGTGGTTTATGAGTATTGTGTCCCACCAAGATTGTATCTTTGGAAGTATTTGATGCCCTTGATAATGAGGTCGCAACAGTGCTGGTTCATGGGTATGCGCTTTGGGCCAAGGTGTTATCTTGCTGGATATCGCAATGGCTTTAGGATGGATGGCATTCAGTTGCCATCACAAGCTCAAAAGATTGGCCCACCTCTTTGGTCTGATTAATCACAGCAACTGATCTTAAGATGTCGATCCTTTGTATAACTACAAGATTGCCCATGTAGCTACAATTCGGTGGCTAGTCACCACCTAGTATACTTGGCATTCACAATTTTGTGAAGTTTCGTAAGTAGACAAAACCTTTAATTAAATTCATCACATTTCCAGTCCATATTAATCAATTTTCATTGCTTTTGGATTAGACCAGCTGAATTTTTTATGCCAACGTTTCAGATCAAATGTTATGATCCATCATCAGGGCAAAAAGCAGGAGAAGAGAATAGAGAAAATTGTTAGCAGACCAAGCCTAGAAAAGAGATATAACATCAGGTCTAAGAAGGAAGGTACTAAAACCTGGGAAAGAAAGGATATGTTGGAGGTAACAAAAGAAGAAAGGGAAATTGCATAAAAATGAGGGAGGAAGGGATAAAATGAATAGGAAAAGATAAAAGAAACAAAAATTAAGAAAGAAAAGACAAGAAAGACAAAGGAGAAATTTAAAAATAATTAAAACTAGATGAGAAATTAGGAACAGATCAAAGCTAACTGAATTAAAGAAATAAAAGAAAACTAAAAGAGAAAGAACAAAGAAAAATGGAAAATGAAACAATTGGAGATAAGATAAGATAAGATAAATTATTAATCTCCAACAAGAGACCACAAGCGGGCCTAAGGGACTGAGAGTACAACACAGAAAGTAGTAGGACAACCAAACAGTGTTCGAGAAAAGAGAAACCAATAGAAAAAGAAACAGCAACAAGAGCCAGAAAGGAGAAGAAACCGTGAAACCACCAAACATCTAGTGGTTTTCGAACACTGAAAAGTAGCTCAAGATCGACGGATAACTATCCGTGAGGGGAGGAGTCTAAGTCAGAGTCCGTCTCTGGGAGGAGGGAGTCCGCTGTTGCTGATGGGGCTGTAAGAGCAAGTGATCTCTGCAATGTCTGACCAATCTGGAGTGACGGACAGTGCAAGGACTCTCAGGCCTCTTGATTCCTCTAGGGGAGGAACCCGGAGCAAAGAAGGAGGTGATCCGCTGGCAAAGGGACGTAGATCCCGGGGGAGAGAGCACCTGTAAAGTCGAATCACGGAGACGGAAGGCCTCCTGGAGATAAAGTGCCAAGCAGTGCTGATCCTCGTACCTGAAGAAGGAAGACATAGACCTGCAGTCTCTGAATAGACAGTGGAACCTCCCATGAATCTCATAGTAAATCAGACAATAGAAAAAGAAAAGGACCCGAGCTGGATACGCAGGACGTGGGGCCAGCGTCTGAAAGTATACTGGGGCCGAGTGATCAAGCCATCATGAATATCAATATAGTGCTCGGAATAGAAGGCCATACGAGGCCGAAGGCCACCAGGAGGATCAACCCACGTCACCTGAACATACCTCCTGTAAATATCTAACCTGGTGATCTCATTCAACTCCGACTGAGGGGGGAGGAGATGAGCAGGAGCGCCGAGGGAATACTAAAAGGGAGGGAGGTGGTCGATATCAATACCAACAGAGCTGAGGAGACTAGAATCCTGAGCATACCAGCAGCGAGCACGCCTATTAGGGTCAGAGGCTGCCAACGAAGCCGAAGAACAATAGGCTAAGTAAGAGTAACAGTATCTGCCATCTGTCGAGTCAGCAAAGCCCCTGAGTCTGTGAAGTAACCAAACAAGATCGAAGATCGTGCAAAGTCTGAAGGGATGAGCCCCGAACTCAGCCAAAATGATGCTAGTGGGTGAAGTCGGCTGACAGCAAATGAAGCGTCGGAGAAAGAGAGTCTGCACTCTCTCAACAGAAGCCCAGTCAATAGTCAATAAGGAGAAGAGATTAAATAAATATAAATATACAATTGAACTTTAAGAAAATCACACAAAGACAAATAACTATATGAAAATAAAAACTATATATAAATAAGATTAATAAAAGAAAATATGACTAAAGATTATATATATATATGGACAAATGTAAATACTCTTATATATTATCTAATAGATGTGTGCAAAGACACAATAATATATAAAAATATATAAAATTATACATACATAAATTATATATATAAACATATACATATGCATATAAACTTGAATGAATATAGAAAAATAAATATATATAAATAAGCATAAATAAATCTATGAATATATATACAAATATATTTATAAAATTAAAACTATATACATATATATTCATTTATTTATACACTTAAAAAGGCAAAAAGAAGAGAGAAAATGAGGAAATAGATACATAAAAGTTAAAACCAAGGAAGAACAAGAACAAGGAAAGACAACTATTCGAGGAAAGCAAGGGACAAAGAGAATAAGGAAGCAACAAGAGGGGGGAGGGGGGCAACTGTACACAAAACCAAAGTGAGGGGGAGACCTAGGGTGAGGGAGAGGGCTTCTTGAGGTGACTGAGAATAGGGTGCCAGGTAGAGCTAAGAGTTCAACCACCATCTCGATTAAGGTTTGAAGGGTGACTATAGATAAGAATGACCTCTTTGAGTTTCCTATTGATGTAGTTACCTTCTTTGGCCATTTGGGTTTCTTCTAAGGGAATGTGGTGATTAGTTTTAGAAGAGTGCTCAACCAGGGCCGATTTGATGATTCGCTCATGTTCGATGTCAGCTCAGTGTTCTTTAATCCTAGTACTAACTGAGCAACCTATCTCACCTATATGGGGAGTTCCACAAGAGCAAACCACTTTGTAAACAGTAGGATTAAGAAAGCGGTCTAAGGAATCTTTGGGTGAAAGGATGTGTTTCCTTTTGTAACCATTTAGTGAGAAGATTCGAATGAGATGAGCTATCTCTTTGTCAAAGTTATCTTCATCACAAATCATAAAGGCTCATGAAGCCAAAATTCTAAGGACACCAATTTATTCCTAATTTCTCATCTAGTTTTAATTATTTTATTAAATTTCTCCTTTGTCTTTCTTCTCTTTTCTTTCTTGATTTTTTTTTCTTTTAACTTTTCCTATTCATTTTATCCCTTCCTCATTTTTATAAAATTTCCCTTTCTTCTTTTGTTATATCCAACTTATCCTTTCTTTCCTAGGTTCTAGTACCTTCCTTCTTAGACCTTATGCTATGTATCTCTTTTCTAGGCTTGGTCTACTAACAATTTTCTCCATTCCCTTCTCTTGCTTTTTGCCCTAATGATGGATCGTAGCATTTGATCCGAAACGTTGGCATAAAAAAATTCACATGGTCTCATCCAAAAGCAATAAAAATTGAAGAAAAACCTTGGTTTCAAAAGTAGAAATGGATTAAAAAAAAACACACATGATCAAATGCTCTTCCAAGAGCTCTATTTGTAGTACCCTTCCACGAACTTCCCCTGATATTTGAAATACAAGAGGGAAAATTAAATAAAAGTGGCCGCATTATGAAAATTTTAAATTAGTCCATTGGGTCCTCAATTAACTAAATGTCACTTCCCTTAATGAAATAAAGGGGACATTACAGTCCTCCCTTCTCGAAGATTGCTTTCTCTCAAAAAATTGCATGTCAAATAATATCATGATCCCAAATCAATCTAGGGCATAGTTTTGTTGTCCTATCATTCTCCATCAAGCTTCTGCTGCTCCACTCTAATGTGAACGTCACCATGCTTAAAATTCTAAGGTACTCATTATGATCCCATTGAGAAAGTGCACCAAACATGCCACAAACCCATCTGAATCTAAAGGAGCTCATCTTAAGCTTATAATCAATCATGTTAGTCCTCAAAATGTTGTTATTAATCAAAACATTATCTACCCTACTGAGAACTTTACACTTGATAATGCAAAAAGTACCTCCAATGGCGAGGCATGATAGGAACTCATTAAGATGCCACCCTCCAACGAGTAGAACATGATGCAAACATTTCCAACTACTCACAACAGCCACTATTCCCAACAAACAAGTTGAAGCCTTTGGTATCAACGATATTGAACAACTTGAAAAGTGAACTCCCTATGCCATCAATGTGTCATGAGGAAGGAATGTGCCAAGGGTAATCATATGATTAAACAGAACTAAATCAGCTATGCCACCACCAATGTCCAAAACGTCATAGGGTGATCCAAAAAATTTGAACCATAACATGAGAGCCCATAGAAGAGGTACCCCCACCAATTCTCCATGACTGACCAATGGCTCAACCAAGACTAACTCACTTATGTCTCCCTTCACATGTTTTGGTATAACACTAGTGGCTGATCCAATGTGTGCATGCTCAACTATCCAATCCCCAAATATTTTGAGCCGTCAATGGGCTCTCTAAAAGAGTAAACTCATGAACCTCATGATATATGTTGGGTACCTCAATAGAATTTTCAGATTCGTACCTTTGTTCACACAAGTCTTCATATTTCATTTGCTCCTTGATCACGATAAGCTCGTCCTCTATATGCTCCCTCTTCTTGTCTTCTTTCATTTGAAGGAATAGTGATTGAGGATTGGCTTCACTTCGTTGTCTTGTTTGATCTAGATGATTGCAGCTTTCTTTGATTTCTTGGAGACATTGGCTTGCTTGAGCTGCAAGCAATTTTGCCTTCCTTGCTCTTAGTATCCAACCATTGCACATCTTGTGTCTTCAGGATGTCTCCCCTGGGGTGATGAACAATATCCAATCCTTTGTGGCTTGGATCCAACACATAGTCCTCATGCTTTGACCCCCCATCATGTCTGAAAATTGCCTCCATGCACCTAGCTAAGGCAACACTAGATGCTCCTTTAGGCATGCCTTTCAAGACCACCTTCTTCTTTCACCTTGAATGTCAATTCTAACCTTTTAAAACTTTGAGAATACCTATCAAGGGACTCTATCCACTGAATTCCCAAAATGAGCTCTGTAGTCATCCAATGCTACAACATAAAAGTCATTGGTAACCATGCAACCTCCTAGTGTAATACTCAACTAGGGAACCAAGTGTGTGTAAGGCAATTGATGACCACTAGCTACCTTAACATCAAATCCTTCGTGTTCTTCTATTTATAGCCCTCTCTTAGCAACCAAGGTAACACCAATGAAATTGTGAGTGGCCTCTACAAACCCTTAACACCTATGAATGCTCTCCAATGTAGCCGCCTAGGGCATAGGTGTTAGCAATGAAACCCTATGCTGTTATCAGGCCAGTATGATGCCAAATTGGCCACCAAACCCTTGCAACTATAAATTGATATGAACTTGGTGAAATCTGATCACCCAAACTGCAATTATCCTCAAACCCTCGCTGTCCCAGATGGAGAAAAAATCATATAAAGTCATAAACTGCTCGAAAAATTCTGAAACCACTTGCAATCATCTCCAAACAAGCCCTATATGAGGTTGCCCAAGCTAGAAAAATTACATCAAATTCCTGTGACCTCCAACCTGCAGCATGGCTCCATTATTGTGTCCAAACCCTAGCTGGAACTTCCACAAATCTGTCAAAAATTCTGCAAATAAGTTCAATGGTGAACTCTGAATGAATCCACCTCACAAGTACAGTTGGGTTTTCGTCTAACCTACAAATCTCCAAGGGTTTTCGTCCTTAGAAATAGTTGTTACTGTCACACCAGCAACTATGGAGAAATATCAAGTATCAAGTAATCACATAACGAGTCTTGGAGAATGAAGAGGCCTCTTAATAAAGACTTTCCAAACCACTTGTGATCTTCAAATCCCATTTAATGATTTTTTTAAAAATTTCCCTCTCCAAGAGGGTTCATCCCACCTATAGGAGGAAAATAAATTAAATAAACTTACTTTTATTTTATTTCCTCCAAATAAAGTCACTTTATGACTTTACTATTTATTTATTTTAATTTAAGTCGCTTTAATTTATTAATAACTTCATTTTATAATATAAAGTGACTTTACCCTCCAAATTCAATAATAATCCAATAAAATAATTTCATTTTATAAGTTACTTTACTATATTAATAATTTCATTTTAACACTTCGTCAGTAATTCTGATCCAAATTGAAGGTGATCGCAATCTCTACAAACCCTTAACACTTATGAATGTTCTCCTCCAATGTAGCCGCCTAGGGCATAGGTGGTAGCAATGAAACCCTATGTTGTTATCAAGCCAATATGATGCCAAATGGGCCACCAAACCCTTGCAACTGTAAACTGATATGAACTTGGTGAAATTTGACCACCCAAACTGCAATTATCCTCGAACCCTTGCTGTCCCAAATGGAGAAAAATTCATATAAAGTCATAAACCGCTAGAAAATTTTGAAACCACTTGCAATCATCTCCAAACAAGGCCTATATGAGGTCGCCCAAGCTGGAAAAATTACATAAAATTCCTGTGACCTCCAACCTGCATCATGGCTCCATTATTGTGTCCAAACCCTAGAAGGAACTTCCACAAATCTGTCCAAAATTCTGCAAATAAGTTCAATGGTAAACTCTAAGTGAATTCACCTCCCAAGTAGAGTTGGGTTTCTGTCCAACCTACAAATCTCCAAGGGTTTTCATCCTCAGAAATGGTTGTCACTGTCACACCAGCAACTATGGAGAAATATCAAGTATCAAGTAATCACCTAATGAGTCTTGGAAAAGGAAGAGGCCTCTTTATAAAGACTTCCCAAACCACTTGTGGACTTCAAATCCCATTTAATGATTTTTAATAAATTTTCCTTCTCCAAGAGGGTTGGTCCCACCTATAGGAGGAAAATAAATTAAATAAAATCTTTTATTTTATTTCCTCCTAATAAAGTCAGTTTATGACTTTAGTCTTTATTCTTTTTTTTTTAATAATTTAAGTTACGTTAATTTATTAATAATTTCATTTTATAATATAAAGTGACTTTACCCTCCAAATTCAATATTAATCCAACAAATTTAAGTTACGTTAATTTATTAATAATTTCATTTTATAATATAAAGTGACTTTACCCTCCAAATTCAATATTAATCCAACAAAATAATTTCATTTTATAAGTCACTTTAATTTATAAATAATTTCATTTTAACATTTCGTCAGCAATTCTGATCCAAATTAAAGGTGATTGCAGCCTCTACAAACCCTTAACACCTATGAATGTTCTCCTCCAATGTAGCCGCCTAGGGCATAGGTGGTAGCAATGAAACCCTATGCTGTTATCAAGCCACTATGATGCCAAATGGGCCACCAAACCCTTGCAACTGTAAACTGATATGAACTTGGTGAAATCTGATCACCCAAACTGCAATTATCCTCAAACCCTAGCCATCTCAAATGGAGAAACATTCATATAAAGTCATAACCCACTTGCAATCATCTCCAAACAAGCCCCAAATGAGATCACCCAAGCTGGAAATATTACATAAAATTCCTGTGACCTCCAACCTGTAGCATGGCTCCATTATTGTGTCCAAACCCTTGCTGGAACTTCCACAAATCTGTCCAAAATTCTGCAAATAAGTTCAATGGTGAACTCTAAGTGAATCCACCCCCCAAGTAGAGTTGGGTTTCCGTCCAACCTACAAATTTCCAAGGGTTTTCATCCTCAAAAATGGTTGTCACTGTCACACCAGCAACTATGGTGAAATATCAAGTATCAAGTAATCACATAATAAGACTTGGAGAAAGAAGAGACCTCTTTACAAAGACTTCTCAAACCACTTGTGGACTTCAAATCCAATTTAATGATTTTTAATAAATTTTCCCTCTCCAAGAGGCTTCGTCCCACCTCTAGGAGGAAACTAAATTAAATAAAATCTTTTATTTATTTCCTCCTAATAAAGTCACTTTATGACTTTATTCTTATATTTTAAATAAATTCCATTTTATAATATAAAGTGACGTTACCCTCAAAATTCAATATTAATCCAATAAAATAATTTCATTTTATAAGTCACTTAAATTTATTAATAATTCCATTTTAACACTTCATCAGTAATTCTAATCCAAATTGAAGGTGATGGCAGCCTCTACAAACCCTTAACACCTGTGAATGTTCTCCTCCAATGTAGTTGTCTAGGGCATAGGTGGTAGCAATGAAACACTATGCTGTTATTAAGCCAATATGGTGCCAAATGGGCCACCAAACCCTTGCAACTGTAAACTGATATGAACTTGGTGAAATCTGATCACCCAAACTGTGATTATCCTCAAACCCTAGTCGTCCCAAATGGAGAAAAATTCATATAAAGTCATAGACCACTCGATAAATTTTGAAACCACTTGCAATCATCTCCAAACAAGGCCTATATGAGGTCGCCCAAGCTGGAAAAATTACATAAAATTCTCGTGAGCTCCAACCTGTAGCATGGCTCCATTATTGTGTCCAAACCCTAGCTGGAACTTCCACAAATCTGTCCAAAATTGTGCAAATAAGTTCAATGGTGAACTCTAAATGAAGCCACCTCCCAAATAGAGTTGGGTTTCCGTCCAACCTACAAATCTCCAAGGGTTTTCATCCTTAGAAATGGAATTCACTGTCACACCAGCAACTATGGAGAAATATCAAGTATCAAGTAATCACATAATGAGTCTCAGAGAAAAGAGGCCTCTTTATAAAGATTTCCCAAACCACTTGTAGACTTCAAATCCCATTTAATGATTTTTAATAAATTTTCCCTCCAAGAGGGTTCGTCCCACCTCTAGGAGGAAAATAAATTAAATAAAACATTTTTTTTTTATTTCCTCCTAATAAAGTCACTTTAAGACTTTAAGTTTATTCTTATTTTTTTAATAATTTAAGTTACGTTACTTTATTAATAATTTCATTTTATAATATAAAGTGACTTTACCCTCCAAATTCAATATTAATCTAATAAAATAATATTTCATCTTGTTATTTCTCCCAGAATGAAAATAATGACAAGTCCAGTATATCCTCCCTTATGTCTCCAAATTAGCCTATTGGAATGACGTGAAATAGGCTAATCAACTCTCGGGTGATCACTGAGGAGAAGGGGACATTACAAAGACTCAAGATTAATAGAGAGAATTATTGCAGCAAGTTGTTTCAACTTTCAAGTACCAACAACTCTTTTATAGCATCTATTGGTTCCTGCCTCCTCAAGAAATCTTTAATATTCTATACTATTTTTTAATGCACATCTTATATAATCTATTCACGCAACCTAACTCTTTTCAACAACGAGTCCTTTAAAAAAACAATGCACAATAATGTTAAGCCAAAAAATGGCTCAACTTGAACTCTTTTACCCGGTCATTGATTGAAAAGTAACGCAGCCATGTTTTAATTTAGAGCCGTCACTAATTAGGAGAGCCTTTACTATTATTACCTTCACTTTCCACTCAAATGGCTCAAGGAATAATGATTATGATGTCTTCGCCATATGGTACACATAATATCTTCACCATACGGCACACATAATGTCTTTGCCATGAACAAATATACGATGCCTAAGATATGTTTTAAAATGCTGACATGTTATATCTGCCGACTTGGCAAGGAAGTGGACAAGCAAGCAGCTAAGGTGGATAGACAACCAGCTCAAGCAAGCAACAACCAAATTTTCTATTACTTTGAATAATCCTCTAAGATTTATATGACCTTGATCATCAACCTTTGACATCAATGACAACATACTCAACGATCTCCCCCTTTGTCATTGATGGCAACCCTATCCAAAACCAACCTAAAACAAAGAAGCTTTGAAGTAAAGTTGTTGCTCTAAATGTGATGAGCCTAACCTGGCTCGAGCTAAACAAATGGATTGTTTTTGAAATAACAAAGGAAAATCTTGCTAGACAATATTTTAATCAATTTCCAGTATCAAATTTGCTCAACCAGTATAAGTGTTTCCATGCTATGAATTATCTAACGCCTATATTCATATCCACTTTGCAAGTAACATATGCATTTTTTATAGAAATATAAATGTATGGGACTGAATAACGTTTTTCCTTTTATTGATAATTATTTCTGCTAATGGCTATAAGACCACATACAATATTATTGGGAGCTGATAAATACAATTCATTCACTCTTGATGAGATCGCGCCAAATACTCCTCTTGTGATGCCTGGAGTATATCCTTGCTAGCCGTATGAAGTGCGGCACCCTCAGCAAGTCCGTTGCTCCCAGTATGCAGGCCGTGTTCCAAATATGATGTCGGTGTTGCAATGATCGCGCTGGCCGCAGATCAGCAAACTCCCCCACGCGTGCAGGCCCGCGGGTGTGACTGCTATCCGCAGCTGGTGTGTATGGCTGCGATAGGATAGAATCCTAAACGCACCTGCAGATTATGAGTTCTGCTGCGCAGCAAAGGCTCCTTCAACCTATGCGAATCAATACTTCTCACTCCCCTGTAATGATGATGATATCGACCTCTGAGAAGGTCTCAGTTCAAATTGTTTGAATTTTTCAAAATTCAAAACCTCTTCGTATACAACAGCACGAAGGTAAACAATCGATCTTACAACAGCGATCGATGGATTTATTAGATCAAGAAGAATCAGTCTTCCAAACTAATTTGACCCTTATATATCAGCAAGGGCTCAAATAAGAGAATTCTCAAGACCAAGTTTTTTATAAAATATAATCGATGATCAACTTCACAAATGAGCTCGAATATATAACTCCTCGGATGCAAGAGTTTCCAAAAATCATCACCAATTAACCATTCTTCAAAATGTCAACTTCTAAAAGCATTATAATAATAAAGTATTATTATTATAATGATATAATCATTTTATTAATTAATAACATATCGTTATTAATTAATAATTAAATATCAATTATTCTTCTGATGTTGATTCCTGCATCCACTGCTGTAACGGCTGATCAACCTGGTCCTCAACTGCACTGCCAAAAATAGTAACTGGCCTCCAACTGACTTACTATAAATAGTCAGTCCAGAAATAGTAAGTCCAAAAATAGAATCTGAACGCTGAGACCCTCAAATCATTCTGTCAACTCACGAGGGTCGCGCTGATGAGCTAACCATATTCAGGTTCCCAGAACCTGCTAATTTGGGGACATCACACTGAACTAAACTGAAACAAACTGACTTACTATGAAACAAAGTTGCTCCCCCTAACTTATTTCTCCCCCTTTGAAATCAATGACGAAACAATCCTGCATACTTGAAACCATCTTGCATAACTAAAACCCACCTGCATAACTAAAACCCACCTGCATAACAAAAATGGGGCTGAAAAGATATGACAAAGAAAACTCCCCCCGAGTCCAAACAGCAAATCAATGGAGTGAAAACACTCCCAACTTCTCCCTTATGATATCGTCAAGAATATACAAATTGTTAGCAGCCCTGCTTGCATTAGCAAAATGTTTACCATCTTTTCTAATTTGACAGCAATCTAAATTAAAAACCAAATTGTGTCCTTGATCACACAATTGACTCGCACTTAATAAATTGTGTTTCAGACCTTCTACATACAAAACATCCTCAACTTTTATCTCACCATCATCCAAAACAAGAGTACCTTCACCTTTGATTTTTGCAGATGTATTACCAACAAATCTTACCTTAACTCCATTTGTCCATTTGGGAGAGATAAACTTGCTCTTGTCTCCAGTCATGTGCCTAGAACAGCCACTGTCAAAACACCATTTGTTTTTTTCATTTTGTGCAAGAGAGGTTGTTTGCACAATTAGAGATTCCACCAAAAATTATTTCTCCTTCTTCCTCCAAAGTCCAAACCTTAGCAACCTCCTTAGCTTTGTCTTCTTTCTCAAACTTCTGGTTCTTCTGCTTAGAGAAATCTACCATACCACTTCTACAAACTTTTGCAATGTGACCAAAATTATTACATTTATAGCATATAACATTGTAGTTCCTTGGAGGAGTAAAATAATTCCTCCTAAATATGAAATCATTTCTTGGAAACGATCTACAGTTGATTGCTTTGTGTCCAAAATAACTGCAAGAGAAACAATAACCATGAAAGAAAGAATTGTTAAACCTATCCATATGTGCTTGTCTCGAGATAGGAGGCTTCTTGAAAGCATTATTTATGAACTTTAATAATAAATCCTTTATGCTATTAGCGTTTGTCTTCTACTGTTCTTTTTGTAGACATAGAACTTTGACCTTCTTCAAGAGCAACTCCACCTTTGTCTTTAGATGATTTTTGTGAGCCAATAATCTTATCCAATGACATGAAACTTTTCTGATCTATCTTCGCATAATTCAGCTATGTTGAAGATTTGTCTATCTCTCTGAGTGATAGAATAGTAGCTTCAAGTCTTTCACAATCTTCTTTCAACTTAAGATGTTTTCTACTTTCTTCTTCTATTTTCTTGCCTTCTCCAACCTGAACCTTCAAGTCAACTATCACTTCTTCTGCTTCTCCAAGAGCTAGAGATATCTGGGTATTCACTTCATTCTCTTCTTGTAGCAACAACTTCAAATTTTGTTTTTTCTTTCTAAGTCTCTTGATTTTATCTAGAGCCGCTATCAACTCTTCTTCCAAATCCACTTCTTCTTCATCAGTAAGCTCTTCAAGTTCTTGATCATCATTTTGTACTTCTTCTAAGCCCATGAACAAAATTTCTTCACATGAAGACTCTTCATCACAACAAATGAACCATTTTATTCCTTTGAATATAGACTCCTTTAAGACTTCTTAAACTTTCTCTTTTCCCTTATGCTTCTTGTTGAACTTGGGCTTCTCTTCATTGTTGTTGTCCTCACTTTTCGCATAAGGACATTTAACTGCAAAATGTCCTACCTTATCACAGTAAAAAAACTTGAAAGGCAGCTTGCCTTTGTATTTGTTGTTACCTTTCTTCAACTTCCTTATAAAATTTGTATCTTCAAAATCAGATTGTTCATCAGAACTTTCACTTGATACACACTTCTTTTATTTTCCTTTCTTTGAAGGTTGTCTCCTGATTGCATGAATAATCAAAAACTGTCATCATCTCATAGGCTGTTACAATGCCATGAAGCTTGTCAATAGTCATCTTGTCAAGATCAGCCATCTCTTCAATTGCTAAAACTTTTGCATCAAATCTCAAAGGTAGAGATCTTAAAACTTTCTGAACTACAACATTATCTTCAACCTTTTCACCTAGGCCCTTAAGAGAATTTACGACTTCGTCAACTCTCAAAAAATAAGCAACAACGTTCCCTTCTTCCCACATCCTAAGACTTTCAAACTGTATCCTGTGTTTATAGCATGGCCTTTTTAACCTCGTCATCTCCTTCATATGTATTTTGAAGTTTCTCCCACATGTCATGAGCTATTTCACAATGCATGACAAATTTTGTCTCTAATAAACCACATAATATTGCATTCATGGCATTTGCATTATTTTCAAAATCCTTCTTCCCAGCAACATCTGTTGGAGGAGTTGTAGGAATAGTGGAAGCAGTCTCCACACTTAACCAAACATCCAAACTAAGAGACATTATGTAAGTGCACATTCAAATCCTCCAAGATGCGTAATTGGAGCCATCAAATAATGGTGATCTATTCATAGCTCTCATGAGAACCCATGTGTGCAATCTAAATCAACCTCCAAGCGTTTAAGCTCTATTTCCAAAGGCACCCCACTCTGATACCAAGTGAAGAGCACACAAGAAATACAGAGAGGGGGGGGTGAATCACTATTTCATAACTTTTAAACCCATGAAACCACATGAAGCATAAATAAAACAACCATCAAAAACACTAACACCAAATTTCTCGTGGAAAACCCTTTCGGGTAAAAATCCACAGCACACAATAACTTTCATTAACAAAAAATGGGCACCAACCCAAATTACAAATGTGAGCACCAACCCAGAGCAAGCAACAACTCTCAGAAAGCACCAACCCTCTTCGAAGCGCCAACTCCAGTCAGCTGAGGCACCAACCCTTGTTAGAGAACTCAATAACACTTTTAGAACTCACATGCAGCACCTCAAAAAAAAACCTTTGAAACACTATGCCAGCACAACTAACACATCCTCATTCCTTCACATACACCAGCTTCTTCAGTCACCTCTCCCACACAATACACAAGTTAAAAAAAAATTCCTCAAAAATATGCTTCCCTTAAATCATATACAATCCACACTGCCTCAATTCATTTGAAGTGATTCCTGCTCAAGATAAAGCAATGCACAACTACAGAACCAAAACGCTCAACAATAGCACAAATGACTAACTCTCATATATATCAAAAGAAAACTCCAGCTCCAACACCTTCAAAAACTGTGATATCATTCCCTCTTTGAAATCTGAAGCTGCATATCTCTTTATTACCTGCACTCACTACACCCGTAACAAAATACTCCTATGATACCAACTCAATACCGGCCAAACCTTAGATATATCGAACTCAGACCAATAAAAGGATAAAATACTCCACTCAAAAAGCGTTACAAAACTGCACAGCACAACTCAACCAGTCAACACGTCAACAAAAAAGGATTTTTTTATATATGCTCGAGTCCATCTTTTGTATACACATTGCTTCTATTTTTAACGCCCAATATATGAGCACATCTTCAAAAGAAACGCACAATACTACCTACGCTTTTGGCGTCAACTCCTCATGCTCATTTCTCTTCAGCGACCCAAAAATAATATGTAACAATCCACAGTAAAAACAGCAGTCAATGCCCTTCCATGCTTGATAACCAAGAATAAACGAAGGATTGAAACGGATCAGATTAATAGAGAGAGATATTCCAGCAAGCTGTTTCAGGTATCTACGGTTCTTATTATAGCGTCTATTGGTTCCCGTCTCCTCAAGAAATCTTTAATATTTTATACTATTTTTTAATGCACATCTTATATAATCTATTCACACAGCCTGACTCTTTTCAACGCCCAGTCCTTTAAAAAAACAATGCACAATAGCTTTAAACCAAAAGTCGGCTCAGCTTGAACTCTTCCGCCCAGTCATTAATTGAAAAGTAACGCGGCCATGTTTAAATTTGAAGCCATCACTAACTAGGAGAGCCTTTACTATTATTAGTATTATCTTCAACTCCCACTCAAATAGCTCAAGGAATTACGATCATAATGTCTTCACCATACGGCACACATAATATCTTCACCATGAACAAATATACGATGCCTAACATATATTTTAAAATGCTGACATGTTATATGTGCTGACTTGACAAGGAAGTGGACAAGCAAGCAGCTGAGGTAGATAGACAACCAGCTTGAGCAGCTCAAGCACCTCAAGAAACTTTTCTATTACTTCAAATAATCCTCTGAGATTTATACGACCTTGATCATCAACCTTTGACATCAATGACAACATACACAACAATATTACGGATCTAACAAGTGTACAAGCAAAGTGGGTCTGCACAAAGCAACAAATGCATATAAATCAGGATTAACCAAACCCATAGACATGTTTGTGAGACACTACCATCACCATTTGGAACTAGAAAAAAAATGTAGTACCTCATTCTATATGTGATTTCAAAATCTCATTACCTACTTAGATGTGTTTAAGATATAAGCCTCACCTGCTACCAACAGACTTGTACCGCTCATGGCTGTGAAGCCACTCAATTACTTGCAATGCTCGTCTCCAATTACCCTTATGCCCCAGGATTTGGACAAGACGGTTTAAAAAATTATCTGTAAATTTTACCTTTGCACTGTACATCAACTTGGAAAACTTCCACTTCGTCATATTTATATGTGGATCGTTCAACCTTTAACACACAAAAAATAATTTAGTTAGTATCACACCATATTTGTACCTAAAAATGTAAACATCAAGAGCAGGCTAGCAAACAGGAAGAGTGATAAAAATAATATTGACATGAGAAACACCCGTTTAAATATAAAAGTGATATACACTATCAGTGTATACATGTCAGTCACGGGAGGGGTAGACCCAAAAAGAAATTAAACAATTCTTTCTTAAATATGTGCTATTGTGAATATTGCAGTGCTCCCAGCAAAGAATTCTCTACTCGCTAGAGCCATTATATAGCAGATTTAACTGTCAACAGGCAATCCCCATGGCTGCCGCTGCTGTCTCTGTCAGGGCAAAATAACCTCAATACTAATTCGATAAAGATATAAAATAACATATAAGTTTTACAACCAGCAGAAAATGTTCATGAACTGGTAGAAGGGCAACCCTAACCACTATGATGTAGTACACGAATGGACAAGAACAGCAACACAAGTGGCAGAAGAATTTTTTACCAGGTTTCCATGTCTAAAAAGCTAGGCACATCAGGTAGTGATAATCACTGAGACTTGACAAACCAGCAAAATATTTTTGCCTAACACTATGATGTAGTACACGAATGGACAAGACCAGCAACACAAGTGGCAGATGAATTTTTTACCAGGTTTCCATGTCTAAAAAGCTAGGCACATCAGGTAGTGATAATCACTGAGACTTGACAAACCAGCAAAATATTTTTCTTCTTGGTTGAGTCGATAAATAATGAATGTCATAATTTTTCTTGTCATTTGAGTCCAATAACTACAAGTACAGCATTTCAATTATTAATTACAGAGAAAAGATAATGAAAATCACTAGTACATCTTGAAGCTGTAGTTTCAAATGGCTTCCAAAAAAGCTTGATTTGAGTTAGTGAAATCATCGGCAAAGTATTATATAATGATTTATATGCAAGGTTATGGAGTTGCCAACTTGCCATACACATAATCCTTGGGGAAACATATTAGGTTTGATGAGTAACTTGCAGAGGTAACCTACATTTTAAGGCTTTACCCTCCACCAGCTATAATTAAACGAATAGCTATATGTAGAAGATTGATACTATTGTAAAAGAACCATGGAGTAGGGAAAGGTTGAGCTGAGTTAGCAAAGATAAGGTAGCGTAGCAAGTATATATCATAAGAAAAAGATCTCTTGAAGTGATTCCTTGAGGAAGGTTGAAAGGTATAAACATTTCTCAAGGACACTTTGATTTCACACCGTCAAAAAGGGAAATACCTATCAGTCACTCTGCCAAGAGGAGAAAAGCACAAACTAAGTTTTAAATATTAAGGCACAATGGCCCTCTGTACATCTATTGTACATGTTTTACCTATTATTTAACAGCATTATTATGTGTGCTAGATACTCAATTTTTTACATGATTGGCAGACTGGAAGATTTAATCAAGTTCTATATCCTGGAAGTTGTGACAAGAGGACATGCATGTAGTTTGGAGAAAGTCAGAAGAATAGTTCCCTCTTTCCTGATTCTCTTACAATAATTACATTCATTTAGCTATTGTGATTGCAAAATAACTCATCCCTTAAAATTTGCAATAGATCCCTCTGAACAAGAAATGACAGCTGGCTACGGCACAACATACTGAATTCAAGGATTGTTAATGCACAGGATTTGAAATTTGAAAGATCTCTTAGACCTTTCTATACATAAGAACAATCGGAATAATTATAGATTTGGATTTTCTCACAATGGCACATATCTTTACCTTTTTCATATAAATTATATCAATAAGATTCTGAAAGTTTTGAAGGATTAACAATCCTAATATGTGTCATCTTTTTCTTATCTTGGCACAGGCATACAAATATACCGAATACTGCCAGCATGACAACCAAATTTTGCAAGCTGCAAGTGTATTGAGATTGGACCCCGCTGAGCAATCAGCAAGAATATCAATTACAGATCTATAACACTAACTAGAACAGAATAATAGTAACATCACTCTTAGTCCTGAAACCAAGTGAAGGTTTTCAAGTCTGGGCCAAAAAAAAGAATCAGGACTCTTGTGGCAGGAAAAAGGGCTAATAGGTGATAAAGAATACCCTATTAATCATTAAAATTCTGGTACTTGCATCAACTCTTGCCATTCTATATCATAGAAAAAACTTCTAACAATTACAGCTCTGCTTGCTTAGAAATTTTACTCATGGAGAAAGTTTTTGAAGGGCTTGCACACCAATTTAGTCTTCATTAGTAATGTCAAGACTGGCAAAGTTGTCTTTCCAATCAATCACGCATATTCAAGTGTTCTTATGATACATCTTTTCTTTCATACAATTTAGAGAAATTATTTATGCATTCAAAACATATATCCTTTGGCTTAGAGAAAATAATCTGCAGTAAATTGTGATGTCCCCTCCCCGAAAGGAAGATTTAATCAATAAAATGATAATATTAAAAAAAAATAGATAAATAATAATATAATATAAATAAATGATAATATTAAAATAATAATAATTCAAATGTTAATAAATAGATTGATAATAATAAATTTATTATCAATATAATAATGTGATATATAATTATATATTAAATATAATATAATAATAAGAGATATAATTAATATAATAATATAATATATAATTAATGCTATAATATAATATATCAAATACAAACAATAATTATTAATCAAAATAATGACTAACCATTATAGTGGCGTCGATTATAAGGGGTAGGTCGTTTCCCTTCTCCCACATACAAAGCGGGGAATTAATCGAAGGAAGAGGGGCATCGAAGGAATGGAGGAAAATTTCCAATCACACAGAATAGTTGTTGAGAATCAATATATATCTGGGTATTATGGTTGGTCTAAGCCAACTATATGTTGATCAACGTTATTGACCAGATTAAAGTCACGATTTCAATACAATATAATTGGATCATTTTATTGGTTCGGACTTGCCCGTGTAGAAATTAATAGCAGAAGAGTCTTTTGTGGGATGTGAGTGGCCATATCTCTATTGCCAACAGAAAGAAGGTGGATTGTATGTCGTGTCTGATATTTTAAGCTGAAGTGGTTATAGCACAGTTGTGACCGGTGACTCATAGCCGTCTCAAATTTGGATGAAGTGGGTGTTAATCCTGCTATTAGCGGTATCGTCAAATTTGGATGAAGTGGGTGTTAATCCTGCTATTAGCAGTATCGTCAAATTTGGATGAAGTGGGTGTTAATCCTGCTATTAGCAGTATCGTTGTAAGAAACATCTACAATCCCTGAATTGATTTCCGACTATAGCATGGTCACTGCTAATAGAACACCTCAGTTCTATATTGGGCCTTCCATTTCAAGAGGCAATATATCCAGTGGTTTTAAGTGACAACATATACATTAAAGGGTGCTATTCATGGGGCACTATTAAATATTTACGGTTCAAACTCCATATATTAATTTTGATATTTATGGTTTATATTCTGGAACCGTGATTCAAACTGGCTCATGACTGAAAGCATATATATGTTCTGTTGCAACTTGTTCGAATCCTGAAGGCATATTCTAAAGATTTGGGCATGAGGAACTTGCCCGGCATCGCTAAATCCACAAGAGGTGAAGTCTTTACGATGGTGACATTCTGTGAAGAGTTGAGGACTCAGTTTATCTGACACAATCATTGCTGAAGTCGTCTATTTCGCTGTGTGGCATCTTCAGCCTATTAGTTGCAAGCACCATTCATGTCAGCATACTTCTGGCACAGGATCATTATCGGACACTGAAGATTATTGGATATATGCCAATCTTTATCCTACCATATTTATACTGCTATTCAGATTGGACGAATTTCTAAGTGCACATACATATACAGTATTTGTTTAGTTCTATATTCTGTTGCCTTCTTAATTTCCTGTACAATGATTTAATGGAGGATTTGAGAATTAGTAAAATCAGTTGGCATTAAATAATCTGGGATCATTAGAACCTACAAACATCTTTGAAACCATTGCATAACAAAATATTTGGGAAGATTTTTTGAGTTTGTATAAGTTAAACCTGATATGGGACATTACAGCTCTGCTTGCTTAGAAATTTTATTCATGGAGAAAGTTTATGAAGGGCTTGCACACCAATTTTGCCTTCATAAGTAATTCAAGACTGGCAAAGTTGTCTTTCCAATGAATCACGTATATTCAAGTGTTCTTATGATACATCTTTTCTTCCATACAATTTAGAGAAATTATTTATGCATTCAAAACATAAATCCTTTGACTTAGAGAAAATAATCTGCAGTAAATAATAGTTATCACAATAAACATTCGCAAATGTAGAGATCCCTTATATATACTCAGGGTGACCCAGGGACGCGTCCCTGGCCTAAATCGCCAAGTTTCCGGAACAGGGGCGTCCCCGGGACATGGGGACGGCTTGGGGACGTCCCCACGCTGTCCCCAAATTCCACCAAATGGTACAGAACATCCCCGGGACTTGGGGACAGCTAGCAAAAAATTTGGGGACGGATTGAAGTCCCGGGGACGGCTGAGGACGCCGTAGACGTCCCCCACGTGTCCTTGGGATGGCCGTCCATCCCCAATGTTTAAAGGCAAAAAAAAAATAAAAACAGCCAAAAAGGCTTTCATAGGTGGGGTCGTTTTGTGGCCCCACCACCACACTTGCCCTAAAAGGCCAAAATCGTGGTTGTTTATGGGCACATAAGCATTTTATTTTCTTTCAATGTGTTGTCCATTGTTTTAGCAGCAGTCTGGGTTTTTTATTTTGTAGCAGCAGAGTAGGTTTTCTTCATTGTCCAAGTGATTGTGCAAGGGTTTCAACTTCCCACATTGTGCAACAAGTGTGAAAGTTTATGCTTCCATTTTTCATTTTTTTTACCAATATGAAAGCTTGAAAGTCTGATTTTTTTAATTTTTTTCATTGTCTCAGTTCATTGCATTCTTAAATCTCAAAACTAAGCACAATGAGCAGCAATGGGGATAGTAGTAGTGATGAAGAGCATTTGGGGGGTGAAAGTGTTAGTGTTGAAGCTAGTAGTGAGCAACAACAAACTGATAAATATAAATGCCCTTCAACAATCATGAGCAAATATGCAAAGGAACCCTTCAACAAAAAAAAACCTCTTCTCCAATATGTCACAGCTAGGGCTGAAAAGAAAAAGAATGCAAGAGGGACTAGGGTATGGGATTGCCATATTTGTAAAGATGATTTTAGGGGCAGCTATACAAGGGTGAAGTCACACTTTTTAGGTATTGCATGCCATGGAGTTATAGCTTGTCCTAATTTGATTGATGAGGAAAAAATAGAGTGTCAAAGATTGCACTAAGAGGCTGAAATGGAAGCACAAGGTATGTCAACGACATCACCTTTATCTACTGCAACTGCACACTCACAGTCATCTAGGCCTATGACATTCGTCATTGGTACTACTGGCAGCCCTATTGAGACAAGAGGGAGATTAATAGTTGTGAGAAGGGATCATGGAAAGTATGTTTAATGCACAGGCAAAGGAAAACACAGAGTCATCCATTGGTAGATTATTTTTTGCTAATGGTATCCCATTTCATGTGTCTCGTTCCACTTATTTCAAACAAATGGTCAAAGATATAATAACTATGAGTCACTCATTCACACCCCTAGGTGATCATAAGCTACGAACCACCATCCTAGATAAAGAGTATTCCAAGATTAATGTGTTGTTTGAGGATATGAAACGTACTTGGGTGAGGACGGGCTGCTCTATTGTGAAGGATGGGTGGACCGATGTTAGACATTGGCCACTCATCAATATCATTATCACATCCCCTGCTGGCTCTTATTTTCTAAAAGCCATAGATTATTCAGGGAAGCGTAAGGATGAAGAGTTTCAGTTCACCATTTTGAGAGATGCCATAGAGGAGGTTGGGTTGGCTAATGTAGTACAGGTGATCACAGATTCGGCACATGTGTGCAAATCAGCCGGTATGATGGTAGAGGGTGCTTATAGGCACATCTTTTGGACCCCTTGTTGTGTTCATGCATTGAACAATGCATTAAAAGACATAGGGAAGATTGGTTGGGTGAAACAGGTGGTGTTAGAAGCTAGAGAGATACAAATGTTCATATGCAGCCACCACACTTCACTTGCTCTATTTAGGTCCTTCTCAAAGGAGTTCCTCAAACCAGCTGAGACAAGGTATGCCAATTTTAATTACAATTTAATTTTACTAGTGTAGTTTAAACTTTACTTCATTTAT
>MU227576.1:965003-988987 GCA_018584345.1 Thuja plicata | reverse complement strand
ATTTAATTTTACTAGTGTAGTTTAAACTTTACTTCATTTATTAAATTATTTTAATTATTGTTGCATGTGTTTTACTTTTAAGTTTTAATTATAGGTATGCCACTTACTTCATCTTGATGGAGAGGATTCTTGAAGTGCATGAGGCTCTCCAATTGATGGTGGTGAATCCAGAGTGGACCCGATGGTCCAATTCTAGATCCTCTGAAGGAAAATCGGTGAAGCAAAAGATCCTTGATGACAATTGGTGGTCCACAATAAAGTAAGTTGCTGATTTTATTTAAAAATCAAAATTAAATGTTAGTCTTTTTCTTGCTGATTTTCATATTAAATTAAAATTTCTGATTTTAATTTTTGTTTGCATCTTATAGATATCTTTGCTCTGTCATCTCACCCATCATAGAGGTCATTAGATATGTCGATACTGACTCTCCTAGTCTTGGAGAGATATATGAGACATTTGACAGTATGTTGGGGAGGATAAAGAAAACAATTGCAGCGAAGGATCCTACTTTGGGGTTTTATGAGCAGCATATTAGGCCTATTGTGATGCGGAGGTGGAACATAATGAATACCCTGCTTCATATGGCAGCCTACGCTCTACATCCCAAATGGTATGCAGAATTGGATGGAAGGGTCCTCCCATGTGATGATCCTGAGGTGTTAGATGGTTTCACACAAGCCATTGATAAGATGTATCCAAGGCGAGATGCCTCCATTCTTCGCACACAGTTCCTTGACTTCACACAACATCATGGCCCAAACTTGAGTAGACCATAGGCGAGGTTGGATAGAGTGATTTTGGCATAGAGGGATCCTATTGGATGGTGGACATGGCATGGGAGGGATACACTAAAGTTGAAAGTGCTTGCCTCTCACCTCCTTGCACAGGTTGCTAGTTCCTCAACTGCAGAGAGGAATTGGTCTACATATGGCTTTATCCACTCCCTCAAGAGGAATAGACTTACCTCTAGACGAGCAGAGAAGCTAGTGGCTGTGCATAGTGCTCTTTGACTTCAGGATCGTCAGACTCCAGAGTATAGGCAACCTCCAACTTTACGGTGGGATGTTGATCCTGAAGATGTGGCCCAGATTGATGAGGATGAGACAGCACCGAGATTGGTTGGGGTTCCATTGGATGAGAGTACATTTCCAGTGCAGCATGATAGTGACAGTGACTCGGAGGACTCTGATTTTGATGCCATGTTGGCAGCAAAAGAATAGGAGCAGCAGTGTGCTTCATTTTTATTTTCTATATTTTGATTTTTATGTTGAACTGTGAACATGATGATGAAACTTTATGGCAGCACCTAAGCCTTTGGGCATTTTTAGTTTTACATTTCTATGTTAAACTTATAGTTTTGTTAGCATATGCACATTGACAATCCGACAATGAATTGAAATTTCAAATTTTCAGTTTTATGAATGCATAATAGTTAAATTTTAGTGCATATTGACTCTTGAGTACTGAGTCGGTTACTATTTACTTTGAGTATTTACTAAATGGCATTGAAATGTTGTATGTTAAGGTTATATGATGTTTAAATGGCATGCATTGTCCATATTTTCATATGAATGTAATGTATGCTTGCAAATTTCCTTATATATTTGAAAATTTCCCTATATTTACATAGTCGTCCCCTTTGTCATCCCCAAAATCGGCAAAAAAATTTGCCGTCCCGGAAACCCGTCCCCCTGTCCCCTGTCTTCCCCGTCACGGAAACTTGGGGTAACACTGTATATACTTAATAAAAAATTGGGTCATGATTGTGTCAATGGTTCAAATGGTGTGCAATAAGCTTACATTTCTAATTATTATATTTAATCAAAATAGTCAACTGAAAATTCATCTGCATATTTCATTTAAATCTTAAATCCATAGAGCCACATCACAGATCCAAGATTAGATCCGAGATTAAATAATTCTAGTTTTCTATCATTGTACTTGTAAAAAGTTGAATGGATTGTAAATTTCAAGTTTACTTTTGTATGATGATAGTTAAATTCAATCATTCTTGCATATGTATAAAAAAACCTCAAAACATTTATAGTTCCTGAAAACTCGGAACCCTGCATTTTGGTTCAAACCCATTTACCACTTTTCTTTTTGTTCTCTTCACCTAGCATGTGTCATGTAAATTGTTAATCTTCAGACTATGATAAGCAGATTCTGCACTCAATCTGGTCCTAAAACTTGGTAGCTTAAAACACAGAAACTTAAAAAAACAATAATCTCTGAGAAAGCTAATCTGCAAACACATACTGCTGAAAATGTGAACAATGAATACACAATCTCAAACTCAAACCTAAAGCGGTCTTTGCATCAAATCTGAAAAGAAATATGCTGAACATAAATGAAATTTTATTAAAAAGACTATATGCATCATGGTTAAAATTAGAATGTATGCCCTTCAATAGACAAGTTGTAATGTCCCCTTTCTAAGCAAAATTAGTCTATTTTCCAAGTTTTCCCGCACGTTAATTGGTGAACAAGAGAGAATTCCAAAGTTCTTGGAGAACATAGGATCAGTCTAACAAAGGTGTTGTTCTTGGCATTGAACTCAATTGATCTTGGTGAGCCTCTTCGTACTTTTCAAATTGATTTCCAACTTTTGGAAGTTCTTCGAACTTCTTGGAGAAGTTTACTATTTTCAAACAATCACCCAATTGCTTATGATCATCGTCCTAAGTCTTCAGTGATAGTTTGGTATGGCCAATGCTTCACCTCCATGAACGTTACCTAGATACCATGAGTGCTAAGTGTACCATTCATTCTCATGAAAGATGGGTTCTTGTGAACCACAACTCATGAAACATGGGATAATGAGTTTGAGTCAAAAACGACATAGTTGAATCCTGACAGCAATATCGTAATTTGACTTGCTGTTGAAAATATCTTCTACTTATTAATTGATGAGCTAAAAGTGGCCCTATAATGAATGGTTCATAAGGCACAACACTTGCTGAAAGTTTTGCAAAAGGGGCAGCAAGCTCAATGGGCTTAACCTTGAAGGAAACTCCATGGTTAAGTGTGCTTGAGTTGGAGTAGTATTGGGATGGGTGACCTCCTAGGAAGGCCCAATGCTTCATCTCTTTGAGCATCACATAGATGCAATGGGTGCTAAGTGTACCCTTCATTCTCATGAGAGATGGGTTCTTGTGAACCATTACTCATGAAACATGGGTCAATGAATTTGACTCAAAAACCACACAGTTGAATCCTAATAACAATATCATAATTCGACTTGCTATGGAAAATATCTCCTATCAATTGATGAGCTAATGGGACTCTATAATGAATGGTTCATAAGGCAAAATAGTTGTTCAAAGTTTTGCAAATGGAGTAGCAAGCTAAACGGGCTTAACCTTGGAGTGAACTTCTTCACAGTTAAGCGCACTTGAGATGGAGTAATACTAGGATGGGTGACCTCCCGGGAAGGGCCCAATACTCCAACTCTGTGAGCATCACCTAGATGCAATGAGTGCTAAGAGTACTGTTCATTCTCGTAAGAGATGGGTTCTTGTGAACCACTACTCATGACACATGGATCCATGAGTTTGACTCAAAAACTACAAAATATAGTAATATCATTAACATACGATTGACAACCTCAGTTTGGTCATCTACCTATGGATGGAACATTGTGGATTTGGTGAGCTTGGTGTTCATCATATTCCAAAGTGCAAACCAAAACTAACTAAGGAATCTGTTATCCCTATCAGTGATAATGCTTTGTGGTAGCCAAAAGTGAACCCAAACGTGATTAAAAAACACCCTACCACTGTCTTCTGTTAAAACACCTTTCTTGCAAGCTACTAGCCATTTTTGAAAATCTATCTACCATCACATACACATAGTCATGACCACGTGGTAGGAAATCCAAACACAAAGTCCATTGAGATAGATTGTCATTGCTAGGAGTAGGAAGGGGCGTATACAATCCCAATTTACGATGTGCAATCTTAGCAATAGCACATGCAACACAAGACTGAACATATGAAGTAACATCATGTTGCATTTTGGGCCAATAGAAATATCTCTCTAGTGTAGCAAGAGATTTTCCTATACCAAAATGTCCTGCAACCCAATTGTAATGTGCTTCCCAAATCCTCTTGGGCCTCTCTATAATAGGAACACATATATGAGCCATATGACAAAGAATACTATCTTGCAGGTAAAATTTGGGGACTTTCTTACCTTGCATCAATCTATTGTAGACTTCAAAAAAATTGACATCAATAACATACAACTTGGGCCAATCTATTGTTTGATGTCTACAAAATCCAATACCATGAGGAGTCCAGTTGTTGGAGGTCTACTCAAGCAGTCGGCAACTTTTCTTTTACTGCCCTTTTTGTGATGAATATTTATGTGGAACTATTGCAGGTAAGCTAACCAAGTTGATGCCAGTCATTCTGTAACTTCCTTTGTGTTTGCAAAAAATGAAGGGCCTTGTATTTTGTATGGATGATAGTTTTTTACTAAGAATTTAGTGCTTTCATTGATCGCAAACCTGCACAATTGCATACATTTCTTTGTCATATGTAGGGTGTCGCCAAACTGTATCAGAAAATGTTTCACTATGATAGGCCATTGGATGACCATTTTGCATAAGGATTGTCCCAGTGCATACTTGAAAGCATCTGTTTCAATCTCAAAATTGTTCCAGGTCTAGAAGAGCCAATATCGATGTTTGAAACAACCTTCTTTTCAATCCCTCAAAGGCTCATTGTTGCACCTCTTCCCAAACAAGTTTTTCCCTAGCTCCTCCTCTAAGTATTTGATTCATAGGTCATGCCAAGTGAGAGAATCCCAAAACAAACCTCCGATCAAAACTGGTTAGCCCCAATAAACTACGGAATTCAGTGATGTTTCCAAGAGAAGGTTGATCCTTCATAACTTGTATTTTGGCAAGGTCAACATGAACACCCATGCTATCCACAATGTAACCCAAATATTGAATGCTCTCCACCCCAAAAGAGCACTTTTTCTTATTGGAATGGAGTTTTTGTTGCTGCAATGTTGAGAGCACTTGTTCAACATGTTGTAGATGCTCCTTCCATGTCTTGCTAAAGATGAGTATGTCATCCAAATATACCACAACAAAAGAATAAGTGAAAGGCCTGACAATATCTTCATCATCCTCATGAAACTAGCAGGGGCATTTGTCAGCCCCAAAGGCATCACCAACCACTCAAGCAACCCCACTTTGGATTTCAAATCAATTTTCTAGACATTTGTTGGATTGAAATATCCCAGACTCTGATAATGCTTCAAATCTGATTTTGATTTTGATTTTTGCTCATGTTTTGCATCATCATAATGTAATATTGCGACATGCAAACATGCAAATTGAACATACAAGGTAAACAATATAGATTTTTAAGGGAATTAATTTGATGAAATACAAAGAATCAAAGTTAGCCAATGGGTATTCTTGTGATATAAAAATGTATTGTTGTTTACAAACACCTGTTGCTGATACAAATCAGAAAATGCACAATGGCATCATGTAACACATGCCCGGAATGTCTCCATACATAAAATAACAAACCCTCTGAAGTTCTGCAAGATAGATCAACGAATCTCCATGAAAACTAATCAATGATATGCAATTGTGAATCCTAAGATGAATTCACCAAGTTCTGGGGTTTTGTCCAAAAATCCAAAACCTCTAAGGTTTCCATCCTAGCATTTACTGAACCTGCAAGCTGAAGCTCTCAAGCTCTCAAGGAAAAGTTTCTTTGAAAATAACAAGTCAAGAATAAATCCTCATTTCACCTTTTCCTCCTTTTATAATGCTTTTCCTTTTCGAAAGTAATGCTTTATTTTATTTCTCTTTTAATTTACCTTTTTCCCCTCAAAAGTGACTTTACATTATAATTTGTCATTGACATTATTATAAAGTCACTTTATAAAATAAAACATGTCTAGTTGCTAACTAATTAAATTTAAATAATCCCATAGGACTTGGGACTATTTAACATTTTATTTATTTATTTATTCCCTTAAATAAACCCAATTAGCCTACGGCTAATAATCTCCTCTACGTGATCACTTGCACAAAAGGGGACATTACAGTCCTCCCACCCCAAGATTGTTTGTCCTCAAGCAATCACATGTATCATATTTGTGTTAAGCTCAAATGTTCCAATCAATACCTAGATCCCAAATTAATCAAGGACCTTGATGTCTTCTCATGTGTATCTCCTTCAAGCTTTTGTTGCTCCACTCTGCTATAACATCATTATGCCCAAAGTTGTGAAGCAACTCATCATCATCCCAATAAAGTAGTACACCAAACATGTCAATGTCAGGATCCCATATCATCGCGCTCTCACACCAATAAAAGTGGAGGAATAAATGTCTTTTATCATGCCAACAACGTCATATGTCCATCTAAATCTGAAAGAGCTCCCATGAACATGAAAGTTTATCATTACAAGTGCACAATTAATCATGTCAATCCACCATATGATGCTGGAAATCCCACTCAAAATGATAAAACAAGTACCTTAATGACAAAGGACGATGGAATCTCATCACTGTACCAACCTCCAACAAAGAAAGATTGATCCCAATCTTCCCAAATCCTCCAATCAGATGCTGTCCTAAAGGACCAAACTGAAGTCCTCATGATCAACAGTGTGAAACAACCATCTATCACCATTGTGAGAACTCTAACCCTCTGAACTATGGCTGGAAATTTCATACTCAAAATGTAGAACAACCCTCTATCCTTGTGATGTAACTCAAACCTGAAAGGTTCAAACATGAAGTACTATTGTCCTCTACATGCTCCATGATGTCTTCTTCATTTACAAAATATACTCTCCAAGTATGATCAAGAAATGATATTGTTATGAAACAAAGGCATAATGTCAAACCTTGCATGCAATGTGATTCTTCAATTCTTATCACATGTTCTATCATAACAACAAGATGAATGAAAATATGTATAGATGGGAGATGATTGGTCATCAACAAGAGACCCACCTTTATTTTGTACCTTCCAAGTTTGCCTTCACAGATACTACCATAGGCTGTTATCCCAAGGTGTGTGACATACTGGAAACTCCTCTCATGAGCTGTTAGACTTCCCACCTCAAGGCTGTTGTTACAAATCAAGCCAGCAACTAAATTGAAGTCAATGATGTCTGTATATCCATACATAAGAAAGAAATTCATCTCATATTCCTTACCTATCAAGTGAATGTGTCTCCACACACTCCAATCCAACCCAAAAACAGATGTAGACCAAGATAAATCTGAAAATGCAATGTATAACCATGTAAGACAGCCACGTGTAAACCATGAATCCATGAAAATTTTCTCCCAACCCAACCAATGAACAATTTCATAAGCATATGAAATAGGTGACAAATCCATAGTTGTATTGTAGTTGTTTTCATTAATACCCAAAGTCAAACCATGAGTGGTTGATCCACTAAACGTATCACCCATAAAATCATGTTTCACCTCAATGAAATTGTCAACATCAACTGAAAAATCAGAATTTTGCATGTTAGAGAACTCCTGCTTCTCATCATCCATGGAGTCATGTGAGTCACAATCTTGATGAAGATGAAGCTTGGCCTGATAGTCAGGCAACTTGGCATTCATTGTCTTTACCAGCCAACTCTCTTTCATTCTTTGGGACTGATTTAATGTTATTGTCCCAAAGTTTACAAATTCAGTCCTCTCATAGGATGCATTATCACAAATATTATGTCTAACCTTTGCATCTCGTACACCATTAATTGGAGAGTCAATAGCACTTACTTTTTCATGAGAATAGGCAGCTAACTCATGAGTATAAAGAGATATAGTGTTGCTGCCCTTAATCAAAGATTTAGGACTGATTGTACCTTTTCTTTTGATACCTTTGAAATCTTCAATGCTAGAGTACACTTGCATAAACTTGGCAGCCCTATCTTGTAGCATTTCATCTCTTGAAGCTATGTCATCATCATAGTCCATCAAGTTATCAACATCACAAATTGATTCATGCCCTCTTGAAGCTATGCCATCATCATAGCCCATCAAGGTATCAACATCACAAATTGATGCATGCCCTCTTGAAGCTAAGTCATCATCATAGTCCATCAAGGTATCAACATCACAAATTGATTCATGCCCTTCTTGAACTGCTGGTATAAAATCAAATTGTTGGCAAATTGAGGTTTCAACCTTTCCCTTGTACTTATCTATCCACTCATGAATGTCTATCATGCTACACTTCTTGTCACCACTATCCTTCTTAGATTTGTGCCTATCTAATGTCACAAGATTGTTGTCCCAACTCAAAAATCCAGAATTATCCTTATACTTTTCCAAGGTGTCTTCATTGCTCTTTCTTGTATCTTTTTTGAGGAAAGATTGTTCCTCCATGAGTGCAAAGGAACCAACCAACTCCATGGTGTAGTATGCAAAACAAACCAAACATTATCAAATTGAAAGATCTTCTTCTATCAGACAATCTCTTAGTCTCTATAATCAGCTCTATAAGGCAAAATACGTCATATGATCTTAGCAAATGTTCTTCCATTATGCATGATGCATGTTCAACCAAAATGGAATCAATAATGTTTCCTTCTACACAAATAGGTATAACACTAGCGGCTGGTCCACAAAGTGACTGTCCATTATCATCATAGTTTTGAACCTTCAAAGGGTTCTCTAAAAGAAGAAACTCATGAACCTCATGATGCAAACTTAATGCCCAAACTGAATTTTCAGAATCATACCTCTTCTCTTGTTCACACACATCAACATGTTCTTATTGTTTGCTTACCTCAAGAAGATCTTCCTTTGCACGTTCAACTTGTATACATTCTCTTGGAAGAAATAATGATCTAATGTTTGGTTCCCTTTGTTTCCTTGCATTGTCTAGCTGGTTGCATCATTCCTTGACCTCTTGTAGGTGTTGTCTTGCTTGGGCAGCAAGCATCTTTGCCTTCTTAGCTCTTTGTAACCACCCATCACACATATCTTGTGCCCTTTTAACATCTTCCATGGTATGGTGTACAAAATTAGAGCCTTTGTGGCTTGAATCCACAATATATACTTCATGTTTGACACCTTCAAGTTGAGTGCCAACATTGGAAAACTCAACAATACCATCATCTTCATGTGTAAGGGCTGCCAACTCATGATTTTGCATAGGTAACAGACTATTGTACCAAATCAGGGAAGCAGTCCTTTCTTCATGTGTTTGTGTGATATTTTCATAAATCTTAATCACCTCTCCTTTCATGAGTAGATGGTCATCAACAAGTGTTGGTTCACTACATACTGAAAATTCTGAATTGCATCCACATAGCTGATCAGTTATTGCTGGTTTGGCAAACCCCGGGACAGACTTTTGAACAATATGTGATTCCTCTTTGCCTAAACCCTCACATGGCTAAAGTGAACTTGTGGCTTCCTTAATTACTTGGACAACTTTATGCCTAGTCAAAGAATCATGATGGTATGATGCCAAAACATAAATAGACTCTTTGAGTTTTCTTTGATGGGTTATGTCCTTCCTCAAATCTGAATGAGTAATGTTTTTCACCACACATTCTTCAAGGGGATCCATTGTTTCAACTTCTTTATTCATATCCCCAACATATGTAGATGCATGTCAAGTAATGGCTCATTCAAAATTAATGTAACACTGTTACTATGCATAACCAAATTAGAATTAACTCCGTCTCTTTCAACAGCGTTACCATAGCTGCAACAAGTCTCATGTGCTTCTTCTTCAAATGAATTTTCAGCATTGGGATGATCTATATGCTCAACATTAGTGACTTCAATGTGTTCATCGTTGTTATGCCTCTTATCCATGTTTTTAGCTTCTTCCAAAAACAATTTCTCTAACAATAATGACATATCTGATTAATATTTTTGAAATGCTTGAAAGAAGTCATTCATACCATTCATAAGTTTTTCCATATGTCGATCATTTCTTTGTGGACTTTCACTATTTTTTCTATCCATTTCTTTAGTTGGGGAGGCAGGAAGGAAAGTAGGTAACAATCTCCCATCTTTAATTTTAGTCATTGATGTAGCCTTTTATACCCCTGTTGTAGATGTCTAAAATAAACACTAAATTTGTTTCCTATGTTCCTAGCAATATACCTCTGAGTCCAATCACTACTACGCATGAGTCAAAATACTAACATACAAAGTAAACCCACCTCCTGGAACTGATCAGAACTACCATGCAATCAAATCCAAAAATTTGTACTACTTGAAAATGGCATGCAGAAGAAACCCACTTCATTAAATTGATTTAAAAGTAACAACAACCATCTGGGTATCCACTAAACTGTCATGCAACACAAATTCACTAACCAGGACTGCTCAAAATTAACATGCAATGGTAACCCTCTTCATAAACAGCTCCTAAACTAACATGCAATCATCTGGGTATTCACCAAATTACCATGCAATAACATCTGACATGCATGCAACTGCAAAATCTGACATGGACTATTGAACCCTAACAGGCTGGCAAGATCACCAACTCTGATACCACTGAAATATCCCAAACTGTGATAATGCTTCAAATCTTATTTTGATTTTGATTTTTGCTCATGTTTTGCTTCATCATAATGTAATATTGCAACATGCAAACATGCAGATTGAACGTGCAAGATAATGATATAGATTTTCAAGGAATTAATTTGATGAATTGCAAAGAATCAAAGTTAGCCAATGGGTATTCTTGTGATATAGAAATGTATTGTTGTTTACAAACACCTGCTGCTGTTACAAATCAGAAAATGCACATGTCATCATGTAACACATACCCGAAATGCCTCCATACATAAGATAACAAACCCTCTGAAGTTTTGCAAGATAGATCAACAAATCTCCATGAAAATTGATCAATGATGTGCAACTATGAATCCTGAGATGAATTCACCAAGAGGGTTGATCTAGGTTTTCGACCAAAAATCCAAAACCTCTAGGGTTTTCATCCTAGGGTTTATTGAACTTGCAAGTTGAAGCTCTCAAAGAAAAGTTTCTTTGAAAATAACTAGTCAAGAATGAATCCTCATTTCACCTTTCCCTCCTTTTATAATGCTTTTCCTTTTCAAAAGTAATACTTTATTTTATTTCTCTTTTAGTTTACCTAATTCCCCTAAAAATGACTTTACATTATAATTTGTCATTGACATTATTATAAAGTCATTTTATAAAATAAAACATGTCCAGTTGCTAATTAATTAAATTTAAATAATCCCATAGGACTTAAGACTATTTAACATTTAATTAATTTATTCCCTTAAACAAACCCAATTAGCTAATAATCTCCTCTAGGTGATCACTTGGACAAAAGGGGACATTACATGGATCAATTGGCACTTGATGGTATCCAGACTTCAAGTCAATTTTAGTGAAAAACTTGGGCCCACACAATTGGTCTAGAAGATCATCAATTCGAGGGAATCAAGGGGATTAGATGTCTATTATTTACAGTGATTTTGTTCAAAGCCCGATAATCAATACATAACCTCCATGTTCCAACTTTCTTTCTAGCCAAACAATTGGACTGCCACAAGGTGATGCACTTGGTTGAATATAGCCCTTCTGAATTAATTCTTCAACCTATCATTTGATCTTGTCATTTTCTAAAGTTGATCTTCTGTATATTGGCCCATTTGGTAATGGTGCCCCTAAGATGATGTCAATTGAATGCTACACCAGACAGTGTGTTGTGACCTTTTCACACCGCACCCCATTGCAAATGGGGACCCCCTCTTTTCACTTGTTAGGTTTAGGGTTTTGGCACTAGAAGTGTTGAGCTTAGAGGATTAAAGAGTGGTTGAATTTCCAAGTCTCAAGGGTTTAAAGCTATTGGGGATAAAGTGCAAAAATTGTCAAATCCTAAGGGAAATTCCTAAGTGTCAGGATGTTTTGGCTAGTCCACTGGTCTTCATATTGTATTAATGCCCTATTTTGCTTGTGAATCTAGATTAGAACAATGAAATCTTGCAAGCAAAGAGCAAAGTCACTATGAGGATCAAAATTCCACCAAATTTGGACCATTAGTCCCTATGGAGGTTGATTTCCACTCCGGGACATGAAGATCAAGGTCAAAATGCCAAAAGTCCCTATTGGGGTCGTTTTTCCACAGAGCCTGACACTTAGAATTTTTTTGGGAAAGGTTGCAGTGGAAAGTCCCTATGGACATGGATTTTCACCAATTCCTATACTTTCGTTCAATATTTCATCAATACCTTGTCCATTTTTTTTGTTCAACCGTAAAGGTTGCTGCTTTAGTGCTATTGTCACATATGACTTCATCTTCCTCTTCTTTTCATATCATTAATAACACAAATAATCCAGTGTGGGCAATCAAACGCATTGCTTTGCACTAATGCAAGAGGCAGAATTTGAAGGACTTACCTCAAGCATTCAATACTTTCGTTCACCCAATTTGACAATGACACTGCATAGTCTTGACTCATAGATAGCATGATGTTGATACATGTATACATCACACACATCCAAGGGTGCTACATCACAAAGAACCTCATCTTTGAATGGCTTGATAGAATAAGATAGGTATCATTGTTTGCTTGCTTGTATATCTCGCCCTTGACTCACCCATCTAACTTCCATGATCAACTATGAAGTGTAGACCCTATCTATTCACTCACATCTATGAATGAAATAGGCGTTCCTCATCTTCTCGGTGTATAATTTTCATGGTTGCAACAATGACATTAGTCTGCTTAAATTATTGCTTCTCCACCAATCTATTAAAAGGGGTTTGTAGGCAACGTATCAACTTCCTGCTCCACTTCATGTGTTTTCGTCATCAAAGTTTAGCTGCCCTACAATCCTTCGTACTATGCTAAGAACATTTGTGGATTTCACACCACATACCTGTTTCCTTAGGTGTCTTTCTTGCTCTCGTGTTCCATGTTGGTGATTGAGAGGAGGGCTTACTGGTAGCTTGTTTTCTTGAGAAGTTGCTGCTACTTTCACCCTCGGGTTTGTTACCTGCAAAGTAATCTCTCTTCCCTTTTTGCTTAAATTTTTCCTTAATTTTTGTGGCAAATTTATAAGTAGCGTCCAACATTTCAACATTTAAGAAGGACGTCTATGTTTGAATATATCTATGCAGCCCACTACGGTGTTTCAAATCTCAATGTTTCTCCCAAACTTGGATGCCCAGTTTTGCCAATAAAGCTTGGAGCTTATTATTATAATCCTGCACTAATTGGTCTTTCTTTTGTCAAAGCAGTTGCCACTACAGATATTTTTCCTCGTACATGTCTCTAGGAAAGTATTCTTCTTTGATGAATTCTACAAAATCCCCCCATATAGAATTGTCGCCAATATCTATTTCTTCCTCTTCATCTGTTGCATAATTGTTCTTCTTTGATGTAAGTTTTCCTTCCCATGATTGCTTCACATGTGCTTAAGCTTTGAGGAGGGCAAATGTAATCTTCTCAGCATTGGAAAAGGTATTCACGGAGAAATATCTGTCCACCTTCATTAACCATTCATCCACCGCATCTGCGTCAATTTCACCTTTCAAATTTGGAATATCAAAGCTTACCTGCACCTTGAAAGGGTTGTTGCTACTTAACAGTTTTCATTTTGTGCTTGATTGTTGGGTATTTTAAAGAATTTGAGAGAGCTGACTAATCACCTCTTCCCTTTGTTTTGTCAAGGCTTCTTCCACTGTGGCTTTGAAAGGATCTGCATCTGCCATTTTTGATCGGTTGCCCCTCACAGGGAGGTAAGTTGATGAGTAATGTGTCTCCAATCCCAACCTTTGATAACCAGACTGTGTGCAATGTGGCATACAGGAGCATACCCGCTTTAATACCAATGATCTAAATTCAGTGGTGAAATCAATCAACAATACTAAGTATGTGGAAAACTGCAAGTGTTGTTGACAAAAATGGACAATAGCATAACTCAAAAATAGAGTTGTAAGCATCAAAAGTCGATCATTATTCAATCCAAAAGTATATACAATTATTTGGAATACCAACAATCTCCAAAATCATATGAATTTGAAATGGATAGTTTTGCTTAATAAAACAAACAAACAAATATATAATTGTCCAAAAATTAGGAATTTAGATACCCTGACTTGGCAAGGCCATAACTTTCTGTTCGGTGCTCAAAAATTGAAACCTTTTACTCATCAGAAAGGTATTGACGTGCTCTAATTTCAGTCCAACAAATGCCTTCGGCTATTCTATTTCAAGGACCAGCGATTGTTGCAACCCCAAATTCTGCTCCAAAGGCCTCCAAAAATGCAAATAACTAAAATATAGAAAATACTAAAAAAATAAGATTTTAGGTTTTTCCTATCTTTACTCGTTTTGTCAACTTTGGATGAATTTAGATCAAGCCTGGATTGCTCTGGATCATCCCCGAACTGCTTCGGATCATCCTCGACATACAGTGAGTGCTCTGGATCAATTTATTTCATAACATCATGAGCTGTTCGCTTGTTTGATTCTTTCTTGTCAATGTAGATTTATTGGTGTCAAATTTAGCAACAATCAGCATTCATCTGTCTTCCATTCAAATATCTGTGTCACAACCAAATATTAGTTTTCATTTTGACCAATAGAAACTGGAGTTCATCATCTGTGCTTGATAGTTTACTCTTCTTAAATTTAAAAACCTAGCTGCAAGTCTTCATTGCTAGGTTGAAGCTTGCAGAGCTTAAAAAACATCAACTTGAAATAGCATTTATGCAAAACCCTTTTTAAATCTCCTTTGAAATCCTGTACAATATATATGCTTCGAAATTCTATTAATTTAAGTTTGAGTAGATCTCAGGGAGCTTCCTCTTATTTTTTGAAAAACATTCCTACCATACACACACTTTCATTTTGTGTTGTTCTAAAGAGGACAACTAAAACACTGACTCGGATTAGCTTATATGCATTTTATCCAGGATACGTTGAAAAAAAAAATCAAAACTAATTTGATGACTCAATTGACTCTTGGAAACTCTTCTACAATACTACATTGAGTAAACTTCAACATTTGACTAAAAATTTTATACAACCCTTGTTGTTCAGATGCAACTTTCGTTCAATTCATCTAAATATCAAGCTCTTTGGTGCCTAGAAGAAACATTTCTTTTAGAAAACAATAGAAGACGTAAAGGAGAAGGGACCTACTGTTCTGCAAGTCGCTGGGCTCGTTCCTCTGGTTTCACCCAGGGGTCCATCTCTGAACAAAACTGAAAAGCTTTGTTCTCTTTATTACTCCCACCCACCAGGTGAGAATGCTCAAATTTGCTATTACCGTACTCCTTTTCTCTTAATTTACTGAATGCAACCCCATTCACCCTCGCATTTTTCTTCACCTCTCTTCCTACTTCCCCTGTTGTAACCCCGCGCTCCACCTTTGCCCTGAGCCCAACCTTTGCATTCGAAGCAAGAGAATCCTTAACAAGTTTTCTCATACTGTCCCTGCTAACCCTATAGCCGGGGTTCACACTAAAATCATCATCACTTACGATATCGGTCTTCTTCCCGTTCATTTTTTTTAAAGTCTTCATATTCAACTCTTTAGAACGCGCTCTACTCTGAAAATCCACCAGTTCTGTTTTCTGTTTTCTCTTTGCCTTTAAACTAATCCGCTCGGGTTTCGCTTCCAAACGAGTACTTCCATACACACCTGTTTCCTTCAGCTCAGATTTCTTGTATGCATTAACATTATTTTCTGCAAATAATTCCTTGTGTCGTTGTTCTTCGCCGCTTTTAATCACCTGCCGACTACGCCGGACATCGTCCATTTTTTTAATGTAATCCTCAAAAGCGGCTTCGAATGGAGAATCCTCTGCGAAAATATCTAGTTTTGCATCATCTCTAGTCTTGAAATCTACGTTTCTAAAATCCGAAGTCTCTTTTCTACGTAGCCTTTTAACAGGTGGAGAATTGCGGGGACTCCCCTTGACATTAAGCAGACGCTTAATTTTTTCGGCGTCTCCACTGATTGTACTGCAACATACTTTACCAGAGGAAAGACGTGACGAATTGATACATTTACTTAGATCTGAGTTTCTTATCCAAACTGTAGACAATACGTGATTCGAAATCGCAACCGTAGACATTGTAAATTCAATGCCGGAGACCTGCAATCCAAGTGATTTCTCTGGAGGATGTGGAGGAGATGTAAGGAAAAACGTTGACAGAGAGCAACTCAGAACATGCTCACATTATGTAATCGGACGAGGTCCCCTGCTCGCACGGCGCTTCTCTAATTTCTCTTTCTTTTCTTGAATGAATTTTTTAAAAACACCATATCCATAGATTATCAAACTTCTAAACATTAACAAAATTAAGTGTATGGAATTTTTAACAAATGTCACTTAGCGGCCACTATTGTCTCTAATGTAGTAAATATTATTTAATAATAATATAATATATTAATTTAATATATAATATTATATACAATAATAAATATAATTTGTTTACATTGTTAATCAATTGATTCTAGTTAAGGTAATTTTGAGGTAATAAGTGGATGTCATAGAGTAAGGGTCATTATTAGTCACAACTAATAGAAGGATTTTTAAGGAGTGTGTCGGGCCATTTTTGTAAATATTGTCATTATTGTGGACTAAGTATTACTAGCAATTTCACCATGGTGTGCAATAGGTACGTTGAAGAGGTTTGGAAGGTCAATTTAAAAAATGGTTTATTTTTTCTTATATTTGTGTAGATGAAATAGTGTCAAATAAAATATGCATTCACCTATTTTGATGATGGATCATTGAGTATTATCCAAAACAATATTTGATGCAAACAAAATCCAATAGTTGAATCCCACACAATCCACATAGCTTAACTCGCACTCTAATTACTATAGACTGTAGAATCTACGTAAAGTATGATTTTTCCAATAAAAGACACATAAGCTAAACATGCTAAAATTTCTCCTATGTCGATTCCAAAGTCATAGTCAGTCAACGCTAAAGACTAATCGACCAAAAAAAGTTTCAGAAATCAAGTTATCGTGAACACATAATTATATTTTCCATATATCCATTTTAACATTACATGAAGATAATACAACCAAGAGTAATAGACCAAACTGTCGATTTGCCATAATTCCATAAAAGAATAAATTACAATGTTCAATATATCAGGATGTCGACATCTATGTTGAATACCTTACATCATGATGGAAAAATAAATACAAATACATCATGTACAAGACCATAAGGCCATAAAATCAATATCATAATGTCATCGGACAACTGTCCATCTACATGTTTCGGTCTCTAAGCCATCAAACTCATGTTCAAATGCAAATATTGAGACGAGAGTGTGGTTAAGGGGCTTAATCCACCCAACCACGAAGTGGTTAGCTCCCCAGGGGCTCATCCTGAAATGAAGAGCGCATCAATCCCTGCCCAAAAAGTCTATCTTTGAGCACTGATGGATCGGAAGGAATATGGTGTGTATGTGATATCTAACTACTTTTCACAAGTTTCTAAATAGATTCTATTCACAGATTCAGGAAGATGAAACATAACCATACACATTTAAGCAAACATGTGTTACCAAATTTTGGCCAAAGCACTTTTAAAAACCAGACTTCTACTAACAGGTAATTCAAAATAAAATTACCCTTTCCTGGGATTCCACATCCTACACCTTCCTTTCAATTTCAAAATTTTAAATAAATCATAAAAACAACACCATGGCAAAAATACAGCATAAAGAAAATAAGTTTTCCTCATTTCAATTCTATTTCCAAACTTTGATTTGTAAATTCGTCTCTTTGTTTAAACTATGTAAGTTTGAGTTTTTTTTTTAAGTGAATGGAAAGATCATATGCTAAGCAAAGATAAACTAAAATATTTTATGTTTCCTGAGTGATCCTTTTTGGCTAGATAAGAAAGATAAACAACTTCCATTTCCAGAATTTATAGAAATCCAACTTCCCTTACCAAATTTTCTGAAGAAAAAAAAAACTATCCTTGACTCATTCAATGAGAACAAAATAAGATAACTAAATTCCAAAATTGAAACATTCTTTTAACTGAGTTCTACAGTTTTTTTTTTTGACATTCAAGTTCCCAAATTTATTAGATAGAAGCCTAAGTTCCCATTTAAATATCAGAGACCAAAGATTTTTCTGTGGACTGCTAAGTCAATCCCCTAAAAAAACGGTGCTCAAGACAGCTATACAAAGCTTCCCTACCCAAAATATTTCTGAAGGTTGCTAAAATAATTGTTGGGTTGAAGTTTACGGCTTCTAAGTTTCTAAAAGCCCATTAAAGAAAATTTGTGGTCATTAAAAAAATAGATGAAAATGGCCATGGCCAAAACGGAACTGGAAATTGCGACCAATCATGACCAAACCTTACATACCAGATTGATAAAATCTATTCATTCAAAATACTTCCAAGATCAAAAAAAAGAAAAAATATATATATAAAAATTTATCTTTATTCACAGAGACCCTTATACGTTTCTATACTGCAAAAAAGTTTGTATTTATATTCATAAGTCTAATTTTTTTCTCACAAAATAAGCCATACAATTCCAAACATTAAAAAAATCACTATTTACAAAAGAAATTTAAAAAAACCTGGATATGCACGATGTGTCTGCAAGTCTCCTGACCTTGGCAACTTCTCCTCCCTTCCCAGCCTTCTCTCTGTGTTATTTTTTTCCCAAAATCACTGTCAAAATCCTCCTTTTCAAAATCCTCCTCCTTCCTTTTTCAAACTGCCTCCCTCTCTACCGCACTCCTTCCTCTACCTACGCGCTTAGTTTTTTTTTTTTTTTCCTTCTTAATATTCACGTGCTTCCCTTAATGCGTTGATTTCTTCTCCTCAAACTGCAGTTATGTTAAGTTTTATTACTCTCAAAACAAGCTACCCTCTCTTCCCGTTTACTTTCCCCATGTTTCAAATATTTTCTTGAATAGAAGACAAGTTCTTCCCTCATTCGCACATGCAAACACCCAGTTAAGATAAGTTGTTCCTAAAAAGATGGCAATAAGGGATGGTTATGACATCCTTCCCCCCTTAAGAGGTTCATCGTCCACGATGAATCGATCAAAATTGCAATAATATCCAAGAAAAATAAGAAACTTACATTGACATGATCAATAATCTAAGTTCTATTGTTCAAGATAATACATGTACCCGCATTCAATTCTATCACAAAATCATCAAGAGTAAAATTTACTTAAATCATATTCTAATCAATTTTAAATCTCCACACACACCATGCATTTACCATTTGAGGTAGAGTTAGAAATAAAACTCATTAATCTATCGTAGGCATAATAATCAAATACTAAGTGGTGTGTGAAAACCACAGATTTTTCCGATCAACCATTACCGAGAAGTTAAACTTCTCCAGAACCACACTCCCGCCTTCAATCCTGTCAATCCATCAAACCACTAGATTGATCATCAGTAGGTTAGTCCATAAATCCAAATCGTATTTAAATAACATATATGGCAACTAACATCATATAACCATCCATAATTCATCATATTTTTCATCAAGTCATTGCAATATAAATCAACATTATATAATCCACAACAATATCCAAACATACGATCATATAATCACCTCAAAACATAACTAATAAAACATTCAAAGCATATAAATTACATAAACCCATATTTACTTCCACAATAACCAATATAATGTCAAACACGTCTAACATAATCATAAAGCATAACAACTTTGGTCAAAAGTATCCTACCAAGTTAATAAAGTCCATAATGTCACTAAGAGTCCCAAATAAAAACACATAATAGTATCAATGTTTGAGCATATAACATGAGTAACTGAAAATAATAATATATATAAGTCTAATCAAATAACTGCGGAAAAGATCTATGCATGTCATTTGCATCCTCCCAAGTATCACTGTCAACAGAAAATTGGTCCCACTAGACCTTATACTAAAATGCATATTTGTTGCACACCCTAATGGTACGTTGATCAACGAGGTGGGTAGGCTCCACTAGCACCGCCCCTGGATCCTAAACCTGCAATAAATGCCCATCTAAGATATGAGATGCACCTGGATGATAGGGTTTCAATAGAGAAACATGAAACACATTATGGATTCGGCCTAGAGCGGGCGGTAGAGAAAGTTTGTAAGCAACGGGGTTGATCACCTCCAAAACATCAAAATGACCCATATATCTCGGTGCAAGCTTGGAAGACTTTCCAAAAGTAATTGAGCTCTTATGTGGTCTCACATGCAAAAACACCTTGTCCCCTTCCTTGAACTGCCTAAAAGTGCAGTTCCTATTCGCATAACTCTTATGACGATCCCATGCTTCTTTCAATCGAGCACGAATAAGAGTCATCTTCTCCTCCATCTCTCTCAACAATTCAGGACCAACAACGATCCTTTCCTCTACTCTATCCCAACTGATAGGAGTGCGGCATTTCTACCCATATAGTGCCTCAAATGGTGTCATTCCTAATTAAGCATGGTAAGAGTTGTTATAGGCAAACTCTACCAATGGAAGATACTCTTCCCACTGGTATTGTTTATTCATGCAATACGTCCGAAGTAAATCCTGTACAACATAATTCACTCTCTCAGTCTACCCGTCAGTCTAAGGATGATAGGTTATGCTAAAGTTCAGTCGTATACCCAAGGAAGCATTCAAGGTTGTCCAAAACCTTGATGTCATTCATGTATCTCTGTCAGATATAATGGTCTCTGGTGCACCATGTAATCTAAAAATCTCATGAATAAACTTCTTGGCTAAAGCCAAGGATCCATCTCTCAAACTCCCTGGAATGAAATGAGCTACCTTGGTTAGTTTGTCAACTACTACTAAGATTACATCATGCCTGCATCGTGTAATGGGTAAACCTTGGATAAAATCCATACTGATGACTTGCTATTTATATTCTGGTATATCATGAGGATATAAAAGTCTTGTTGGGTGAACATGATCAGCCTTAACTTGCTGGCATTCCAAACACTGGGCTACATAAGCTATCACATCACGCTTAAGACCTAGCCAAAAATACAGTGGCCTCATATCGGCAATCATCTTGTTACCCCTGGATTTCATGCGAATGGAGTGTTATGCATCTCCTCAAGTACTATCTTCCTCAACCCTGCTCGTTCGGGAATATACATCCTATTCTGGTATCTCATAACACCATCATCCTCAAAAGAGTATCCATCAAAATGGTGATTCGATGAATCAATGTGCAAGGTTGACTTGATCATCACCTGAAAGCTCCTACAACACATGATCCCTCAACCGTGTCCTAGAAGTAGAGATAGCTGCAATATGTCTTCTCCTACTAAGAGCATATGTCACTCTATTCTCCTTGCCCTTAATGTACTCAATGCCAAAATCATACTCACTCAAAAACTCCAACCAACGTCTCTATCTCGCATTGAGATTAGGTTGTGTGAAGATATACCTAAGTCCCATGTAATCCATTTTCAACTCAAATGGCTTACCCAAAAGGTAATGTCTCCACATCACTAAACCATGCACAATTGATGTCAATTCCAAGTCATGAGGTACATAGTTAACCTCATATTTCTTCAACTTCCGTGACTCATAAGTCACTACCTTACCATCCTGCATAAGCACACCTCCAAGACCTTCACACAAAGCATCTGTAATCACTATGAAATGACCATTCAGATATGGTATAATCAAGATAGGAGCAGATGTGAGTTTATGTTTCAACAACTAGAAGGCTCTCTCACACACATCAGTCCACTTGTATCTTTTCCCTTTCCTCTGAAGGGATGTAATAGGTGCTGCAATCTTGGAGAAACCCTCCACAAACTTCCTATAATAACTTGTGATTCCCATGAAGCTTCTAACTTCACTCACATTTTGTGGAGCTGGCCACTCAAGTATGGCTTTAATCTTTGCCGGATCTACTACAATTCCATCTGCAGAGATAATGTGACCCAAGTAATGAATCTCAATATGATAGAAAGAACACTTAGATAGCTTCCCATGAAGCTTCTTATCTCTAAGTCATTGTAAGACTATTCGTAAGTGTTTCTCATGCTCCTCCATGGTCTTGGAGTAAATCAAAATGTTATCAATGAAAATCTCAACAAACTTATCCAGACATTCTCTAAATAAATTGTTCATCAAGTTCATAAAGTTGCAGGTGCATTAGTCAATCCAAAAGGTAAGACAACAAACCCATAATGTTCATACCTTGTCTTGAAAGCTGTTTTGGATATGTCCTCTTCTTTGATTTGGAGTTGATGATATCTGGATCTCAAATCAATCTTAGAGAATAGAGTTGCTCCTTTCATCTAATCGAATAGTTCATCTATTTGTGGAAGTGGATACCTATTCTTTATAGTCACCTTGTTAAGTATTCTATAATCTATGCATAACCGCAAGGTACCATCTTTCTTCTTCACGAAGATAACTGGAGCTCCCCATAGTGACACACTAGGGCGAATGAACCCTTTATCCAAGAGTTCCATCAATTGAGTCTTCAACTCGTACATTTCAGTGGTGGTCATATGATATAGAGCCGTGGATTGAGGTTCGGTTCCAAGCATTGCATCAATAGAGAAATCAAATTCCCTCTTTGGAGGTAACTCCAGTAAATCCTCTAGAAACACATCCTAGAACACCTACAAGATAGGATAATCCTCTAAACTATGAGGAGTGTCAAGATCTTTGAAATATGCTACATACATCATGCACCCCTTCCTCTTTGCCTTCTTCAATTGCATGGCATAAATTTGTCTAAGCTCAAAGAGTCTTTTCTCACCCAAAAGTACTGTTGGTATACCTAAATCATCAAGACATTCAACTGACTTGTCCTTACAGTTTACTAATGCCTTATGTTCAGTCAACTAATTGATGCCCAAAAAGACATCATAGGAGCCTAACGGGGCTACATAAAGATTTACTTGCGTTTGAAAGTTTGGAAGTTCTATCTCACTACAAGCCAAACATTGTTCAACCTTACACTCTGCCCTATTTCCATATTCTACCATCTATGGTTCAAACATATATCCAAGTCTAACAAATAAACTAGAAACAACTCTAGGATCTATAAAACATTCAGTAGCTCCTGTATCAATCAAAATAGAAACATTTTTGCCAAAGAGCTTACCGGCCAACTGGATCAGGGTAGCCTGAAAGTCTGTCTACCTACGATCAACTGCTGCATGAATCTGATGTTGAGTCTGGAGACCCTTCCCATCTCTATGATCTATACGCCAAGGGCATGAACTGGCATAATGGTCACCTCCACAAGTAAAGCAACCACCCACTGGTCCCTTCCTACCCTCAGACCTGTTCGTCCTATTGTCACTCATGTTGTTGCCTCTATTATGATACTGAGCCTCATGGTTGTCGGTATACCTGCCTATATTCCCTCTACCTTTACCTCTCATATTCTGAACATGTTGTCGTCTAGAATCCCTAGGTTGATTGTCCTGGAATTTCCTCTTAAATCCTTGAGAGGTGTTGGTTCTCTGATTACTCATACTGAAGACACCTGCTGCATTTTCTTCTCCTGTCGCAATGCCTTCCTGAAAGCAAAGTCCATAGTTTTAGGCTCATGCATGTCAACTTCAGATCCAATCTCAGGACATAACCCAAGAATAAATTTGTGGGTTCTAAACCGCTCATACTGCTAGTACTATGGTACATACTTGACCAAGTGGCAAAACCTCTCATGATACTGGGTAACAGATAGAACTCTCTGTATCAGGTTCTGGAATTCAGCCACTTTCCAGTCATAAAATAACTATGGTAACCACCTCTTACAAAAAAGAACAAGAAAATCATCCCAAGAGATCTCACCAGGCTGCATCCTCTTCTCCACCATTTCATTATTCCACCATGTACCAACTTCCCCGGTCAACTAAAAAGAACCCCACATTGCTCTAGATTCACCACAAAGATTGTGAACGTGGAAATACTTTTCCATGGATACATTCCATGCCTCAGCCTCGTCGCCAATAGTTTCTAAAATCCCATTAAAGAAAATTC
>MU227576.1:918006-937433 GCA_018584345.1 Thuja plicata | reverse complement strand
TATTCATGGAGTGCAAGGGTTTGTAATGGAGGCCCTCAGATTGACCTAGTTTGTGCCCATGCAAGTACACCATAAAATGAGAGATTCAAAGAGGAAGAGCAAGAGTGCTAGTCTCCATGATCATCAAATATGCATGTAAATGAAAACTATTCTATATGATAACAATGCATGAAAGAAAATTAATCTATATGATAACAATGCATGATTATTTTATGAAAGGAAATACAAATGCAAAATTAATCTATGAAAGGAAACATGAATCTAATCTAACATACAAGTGCAAAATTAATCTAAATGGATTGTCATGGGGCATGAAAGAAGAAGACAAGAAGAGAGAAGTTGCAATATCCAAGCTCAAGTGCTCAAAATTTCCTCCAAAATTGCTCTCCAAACCTGCAACATAACATTAGCATAAAATCTTGATTATCAAATGAGAATGAGAGGTTTCCATTTAAAGAGAAATGGACGGTAGAGATTCAGAGGCAAAAATCAAAGGCTATAATTAAGAGGCAAAAAGCCCACCACTTAGGAAGATGTGTAGAAAAAGGAACTTTATTTATTTATATTTAATTTATTTCCTTTTTCAACAAAGAGAGATTTAAGTGGGGGTTTATTTAATTAAAAGAGGGATCTTCTTTTAATTAAATAAGATAATTTAATTTAATTAAAAGGGATATTTTTATTAAATGAGATAATATTATTTAATTAAGAGAGATTTTAATTAAATAAGATAAGATTATTTAATTAAAAAGAAATTTTAATTAAATAAGATTATTTTATTTAATAAAAAGGAATTGTTTTCTTTTAATTAAATAAGATAATTGATGAAATGATCAAACCTTAGAAAATATTGAAATAATTGAATTAATTACGATTTGATCAAGGAAATTGATTTGAATTGAAAACGTTGCAAAGCATTGATTCAGGAATTTGATAAATTGATAAATGGGGGCCCATAGTCCAAGCGACCATTTTAGGGTGCATACACCTGCGCACTTCAATTTTTTTTTCCTTCTTAATATTCACGTGCTTCCGTTAATGTGTTGATTTCTTCTCCTCAAACTTTAGTTATGTTAAGTTTTATTACTCCCAAAACAAACTACCCTCTCTTTTCGTTTACTTTCCCCACGTTTTAAATATTTTCTTAAATAGAAGACAAGTTCTTCCCTCATTCGCGCATGCAAACGCTCAGTTAAGATAAGTTGTTTCCTAAAAAGATGGCAATAAGGGATGGTTATGACAATCTAATATTTTCATATTAATTTAATTCATAATATATAAAAATATATTTATATTAAATAATTTTATTATAAAATCTAATATATAGCAATATATTATATTTATATGTCAATTTATTTTTTGGCTTCATGTTCTTAGGTTTAAGCTCCAGATAATACATTGATAATTTGCCAGTATGCAAATAGAATATTATTATAAGTAGCCTCATTTATGAGAGTTATTAATTATAGTGGTGAACAAAAGCATGTTCTGAACATGAAGAGTATGTTTCAGGATAAGATGAAATACAAATTCCATAAGAATAAGGCTTGAGAAACAATTTGTCTACATTGATTGATTCAATGACATCTTAATTTTGATTTGAGGATGTTTCTTTAAGAGATGACAATTTAAAAAGTATATATATGAAGAAATAGACAAATCATATAAAAGTAACAACCAAATCGCAGTCTATCTATCTAAGGAAGGCAAGCAATAATATAAATTGCATGTGTAACCTGTAGTAATTTCTTTTCCAATTGTTGACAGGTTGCATGCAAAGGATAAGGAATTACCATTTAAAGCTAAAGTTCAACAATAGGATAATTATTGATTTGTATCAACTCCATGTATCTACACTATATGCAGAATTTATAATTACTTACACGTGTACTCTTTACCAAGAATGCATCATTCAAGAGTTGTCTCTTGGGATGCAAAGAGTGCATATTAAGCACACAATAAATTGTGAGAAAGGATGTATATAAATTATGATCACATGTATTTAGAAGGCATGAAGACAAAGTCCAAAATCTCCCCCAATATCCTTCCAGCCTGTGCAAAATGGGGGTTTTGAAACAAAGTTTGATAGTCCATCAAAGCATAAAATAGAGGTAATGTCATATGTTATAGTCGCACTACCTTGGTATACATTTATGCAGAATTTTGAGCCCAAACATCACAGCTACATAAGAACCTTCAATAGTAACATAGAAGTTCAAACAAAAAGTGTGGGGAAAATTAAAAATGTCCTAGCTATGAACAAGAGAGGGCATTTGTAATTAAAGAAGGGAAGGGTGCACAAAAGATGAAAATATAAAGACTCAAAGAGCACGTGAAGTGTTTAAAACCACCTCAAAGAGATGTCAAAGATTGTGTTTGTCATGTTATGTGAAAATGAACACACATAATGTTTTGAAGAATTTGTTTCTCATGTTCAGTAAAAATGAACGCACAGATTGAACTCAATGGTCATTCATGCTTAAGGAGAAATGTAAATTGTTGATTGAAGAAGCTAGGTTGAATATCTCAAATAATAAATGCCTTTGACATAATTATTTTGAGACATGATAGTAGCCAATGTGTTTCTAGATGTCTAAGTATTTAATTGTATACTATATAACTTGCTTAGTAATTCAAACATCAATATTTATGCATGATGATTTCTCGCTTGCCTTATTCTTAGCATGATCATGTATTAAAAGGTTAATAAATACATTAAGTTTAATACTATGAAATCTCTTGTGTGGAAATGAAAATTATAAATGCATGGAAAAGTGTGTCTATGCAAACCAATGAATAGGGATGTTATACAAAATTTTTAACATCAGATATCACAATAAACTAATTGAAAAATAAAAAATAATATCATATAGGAACACAAAGAAAATGATTTAGTGGAAGCTCTAAAGAAAAATGTTAGCCAAGCCATCACAATAGTAGGAAATCAAGATAAAGGCAAACAAATTTAGAATATATCGAAGAATGTGCTTTTACTATTATATGGAAGGACTTTTCTCATGACATGTGTGAAGTAAGGTGGCTCACAATTCTCAATTGTTTTAGTACTTGAGAATTGGGCTTCTTGTTTTAAATTGCCCATTTTTCCTTCACCTTAACTTTGTGAGAAATGAATATGGGCTTTTTTGGACACTATATGCTTATTTTGCAATCATCCTAAACAATTATCAAGTGTCTTGCATGTAAAATAAAATAAATTTACCTCCACCACAACTCTAAGCTTGTTAAACTATAAAAATTGTTAATATTCATGATAAACAAAAGCTTGACAAAGTGTCATCCATCTTAACAATAGGGGAATCCTTGTCTTTTAATAAAAAATAAATCTTTCAGTGCATAACTTCAATAACCACCCCTATTTTGTTTTTTTGAAAATATATGATGCGATATTTATAACTAATGAAGAGTAACCTATTGATTATTAGCTTCAGATAATATGCATGATAATAACCTAACATATGCAATGCTCGTAATAACACCTAGACAAAGTGGGGGTTTGAACCATCATCACTTTGTCGGTACAATAAATTAGAAAAAAGAAGAGCGGCTAGATGAAGTGGGTGCAACGCCTTCATCACTTAGTTATTTAATTGCATAGAAATAACAAGGACTGGGAAGAAGATGGGCTTGGGCCAACACTCTCTAACATCCTTACATCCACACATGAAACATTAAAACATTGTAAAGAATCATCCTTTCAACTCAATAAGTATGTGTTAGCCCCAATAAATATCAAAAGAGATAAGCAACTAAAATCATATTCTTTGATAAATAAATTAGACCACAAAGCATGCAACAAACTCACTTAAACTTGACAAGAAAGGACACATATAAGTGTTGAAAACCTCAATAATCAATTCTTTATCAAATCCAATGTATGAGTACTCAAAAGATGACATCCAACAATGAGGAGTGCAATAAAAAGATACCCAAAATAATATCTCTATCAACCACTGAGTTATGAACATAAATCTAATTTTCTATTATTATGAAAAAAGCACATTAGCACTGAGAAAAAACTATGAAAATCTATTAGTCTTGAATAACACTTAAAAAGGATACACTACACAACAAAACCACAATACCCACAAAATATCATAAATAACATTACGCTCCTCAAACCCAAAATCACCCACAAATTTAAAATCACTGTAAATCTTCAACCACAGACACCAACCAACTAGGGTGGGTCTCTCGCCACTGAAACCAACAAGCCACGAAAAATGGTTTTTGTCCTCAACCAAAAAAAGAACTCTTTGAGATTCTTCAATAGCATAACATTGTCATCATAATAGTAAACATGCCAAATGAGAGCCCTAATCTCCATCTTATAACTTCTGAGAGCTATTTTAGTAAAAATAATTTTACTTTTTGCTAATATTTTTTAAAAGCACTTTTTTGCTTGTTCATTTTTCTAGTAAAGCACTTTTTTGTGTTTTGTGGCTTTTTTGAAAAAACACTTTTTCTTTTTCTTTTTTTTTTTCCCCATTTTTCAAAACCTTTTTTCTTCTTTTTTGCTATTTTATTTGGAAAAGCACTTGTTAAGACTTAATGAATTGTATAAAATAGATATTTTCTAAAGACAATATAACTCGCCGAGTCCAACTGAAACTCATTGTACTAAACTGAAGAAGGAAATAAGACCATGGCCAAATGCCAAAAATTGTACTTATTAAAAATAGTTGTAGCTATCCAAAGCTTGAAACTAAAGATATTGCATGCTAAAGTTGGGTAGAGACCAAATCTAAGACCAACTACCAACAATAATGGTTAATATAAATAGTAATTATTAAAATAAAAACTACTAAAATAGCAAGTTAGCCAAAAATCCCAACTGACCAATCAATGTCCAAATTAACACTTACTAAAAAATAGTAAGTCTTAGACAACTTGTCATAAATCACTCCACAAAGTGTCGTTCAACTCCATTAATCTATCTAAACACACTAGGGACACTGAAAAACACCTTTGATTCTAATGACACAAAACTAGAAAGCCAACACCAGCTACTAAGCAAGAGAACCTAAAAATGAAGACTTTACATTCTGCCCTTCCCAAAAATTTCTTTTCCTCAAGCATTGCCAAAGAAATTCAAAATCATTAGACTAATCCAAAATATAACCAATATTGATCCCAAGGTCTCATGCTAACTTGGGAAATTTGTGGCTCCATTTTTTTAAAATTTTGTCCTACAAGGTACCCAAATAAGTGACCTCTAGAAACCTCCCAAAAGAAGAGCTATCATATACTGCAAAAACACTACCAACTACTTAGGAAAGTGGTCTTCAAGAGAGCTAAATTGGAACACTGTAGTAGTAAACTCTAGTAAGCCAACACTAACTTCCCCATCCTCAATTATTGAACTGCAAACCCAAGTGATGTCAGGGTTCCAAATCAAGATCTCATAAAGGAACCACCATGCTAACACTATGACACTTTGATCCCAGCATGGAACATCTCTTGTCATTCCATCCTAGTAAGATCTATAAATGCAATTCTAATAATTAGCATGATCCTTGTCAACTAAAAGAAATATCTACTCATCTCAAAACCAAAAACCTTAGTATAAATTCTCATGAAGCCCCAAATAATAAATGTGTCTATCATAGTCATGGGACTAGTAAGGAACATATATGCATAACTAACCCTGAAATCACTAAACCAAGTAATGCCTCTGTGATCAACAACTAGAATCATATAACCAACACTTAACCTCCAAGTGTCTAGGTAAGAGACATGAGTATACCAACAAACCTAGCTCACTGCAATCAACAAATCATCATTTAGAAGTGTGCATACTAACATAATTAGGTGACTACAGTGACCCAAACTACCCCAAGTGGAAGTGGAGAATAACTAAACTATATTCAAAAAATCTTCCACAACTGGTTGCATTGAATTTTGCAAGTGCTCAAAGTAAAATTTCCCCAAGGCTACGGTCAACATAAACAATGTGAAAAAGTTTGGACAACAGTAAACAATCTAAAATCACCTTGGACACATGGAAGTCATAAGTATAGGAGTAGCTAAAAAGTCATCTCCTATGATTTGATTTCCTCTACAATTAATCCTCAACCAAGAGTTACTCATCCACTAGACTAAATGAATTGGCCAACTCATCTGCAGATCAAAATTCAAACTCATGTGTAAGCTAATTGGGAAGTAGACTGTGGTACTAACTCCCATTGTTACAACTCCAAATCCATCTATAAGATAAACCTTAGGATTTAAAGCCCAGAATTGAAGGTAAACTATCCAAGCTTACAAAATAAACCTTCATAGAGTGAAGTCCATGAGTTCAAAAGGTCTAGAATAAACAAGAACTACTATTGTACATGTCTAAAATCAGCAAAGTATAATTTGTTTTAAGTACTCTACACACAAGACAACAATAATAGTAATAAATTATCCAAGTATAAGCATGAAATTTGAGCATTTCAATGCTAAAAAATAGCTCATGAGTGGCTAGAAAACACCTCCAAGTAATCTCCAATTGAAAACCATTACTTTCTTGATAAAACAAATTGTACCAACTCCGTTGAATGAGAGAAAACCATAAAATGAATTGATTAATCTACAACCAAAAAACAAGATCCACATTGTTGATATGTTATTTACTAAGGAATACTCCCAAGAGTGGCCACACCATCAATGCTCCAATCTATGCTTAAAATTTCTCTCTAGTCCATTTGCAAATGAAGAAATACAGTGATAAGATGGGTGGTAAGAAATATATTAGCAATATCAATTCTAAAATTTAGATCCTTTTCCCTCCAAAAATCACTCCAACCACTACAACAATTCCCTATCATTAGGTTCCTTTTTGGCTCTGCGTTTTGCTTCCATACACTCTTTTAATGTATTTCTCCCCCATTTTTCATGAAATACAACGTTATTCATCAGGACGACATGAGTCATGGCATTATTTGAGCTGAGCTAAAGATAATGGCGTGAGGCTGGATGTAATGCATCGCCTGTATTTGCGCCAATATTGGTGTCTGTGTTGGCGTCCAAATGAACACCTCTTGGACGAGTAGGCGTATAATTAGACACTATGTTAAAGTATCTATTTGTCATCCCATCATATTTGATGGCAACGTCTATGCAACACCCAAAACCCATATTTATTATAATTATTAATTAATTAAAATTTTAATTTAATTAATTAAATTTAAAATTAATTAATTAGAAATTAAAATACAATGAATGAAATTTTTTAATTAATTAATAATTACCATAAATTAGTTGTTTTTGGTGTTGCATATACAATGGTTCCATGGGCTATCTTTAGCCTCGTGGACATTAAAACCAATTTCTTTCTTTCTCTTATGTCCTAGCCTAACACTTTATTGTTTATTTTGCATGTGATTTAAGTTGTGCTTAAAGTGTTTATCTCACCCTCATGGAGGTTAAGATTGATGACAACTAGTGGTTGTGAGGCTACGTGGTGGTCAGTGGCTGGTGATAAAGTATTGTTGTGTCCTCGCAGGCCTAAATTGCGGTTAAGGAAAATGGTTGTGAGCTTGCGATGAAATAAATTGATATCCCATATTAATTAATCAACGAATAATGTAGCTTGATAATGCAAGGAGACAAAAGGAAACATTACATCGTGCCACCGTGCGGGACCCACAACCTCTTAACCATCAAATTATGCACATGCATTTTAAGATGGGTTAAGTTATTGCATCCTCGCAGGCCTAAATTTCAGTTAAGGAAAATGGTTGCGAGCTTGCAATGGAATGAATTGATAACCAAGGTGATATTTTATGTTGGTTACTCAAAACTATTTGACAATATATTAAAGAAATAAGTTGTGGTAGGAATAATCTAAGAAGAAACGTCATGAATGATGGAATGTTGCAGTTTTGATCTAAAAATCATTCCCTTACTGCTTGGAAATGGCTACACAAACATCAAAAGGATACCTAAAAAGACTAATTTTTGAGTTTAATAATTGATTTAAAACCCAAAATGAAACCGTATTCTAAATTTTAAATTAATTAGTAAACTCAAAAATTGGTCTTGTCATCTATCCTTTTGATGCCTGCGTAGTCATTTCCCTTATATCTCAACCCTTTGAGTGTCACATTTAACTTGTTTTAACCAAGGGAAAAGGACACAATGACATGTCTTGCAGCTGTTGGGATGGATGCAATCCTTCGGATACTTGTTGCTTCTTTTTTGGTAGTTTGAAAGTGTGAGCAATGACTTAAATACTGGAAGGAAAAAATGCAGAATGAGTTATGTGTGTTGTCTAAATTTGGGTTTTTCATGATTGGAAGGGAGTGTTTCTTTGTTGGAGTGCTAAGGATGGGGCTTTTTGAGGCTAAAAAGGGATTTTACTATAATAAGAAGGGGCTAGACCAAGCCATGTTGCAGGAGATATACAAGGATCGTGGTGGTGAACTATTTGATAAAACATTTTGTAATTGTAGAGGTACTGAAATTGCCTTCGGTAATCGTATAGTTATTGAAAGCTTTGTACTTTGCTAAAAATGCTATCCATAGCTTGCAAATGCCTTAGATCTCTTAGATTGCCACTTTGGTTCCATTTGGTAGGATGGAAGCAAAGAAAATTCTGGGTGTAGACACAAAAGATGGGAGTTTGGAGTCATTTGTTTCTTCTTGTGTTGTATTTTGAAAGCCATCTACTGTGAGGGAAGATGGTGAGAATTTTTACTCCTAGTATTATATGCCTCAAAAACCACCCATGTGCAATAATGGCATGGCTCAGAAGCCTGGTTGGATCATATGCCTCACAATAATAAGAACTCCATGGCCTCCTCTAGATTCACTAGAGGACACAAACAAAGGTAACAACCTTCATTTGAAGAATGTAATCTATCATCGACTAGTGGCAGTTGGTAACATAATATAAAAGTGATACTTTGGTATGTATCTTGTTGCATTCCTTATGTCTATAAAAATAATATCAAGGCCTATCTTACAGGTTCTGAAAATTGTTTGTACAGGGACAAGTAAAATACTTTATGTAATAGTTCTTTTTGCAGAAATAGGAATGACAAAGTCTTGCAATAAATGAAATGTATGGATGCTTCTAAATAATTTAATTAAAAATATCATTTGAAGATTGTCTAATACTCCTTTTTCTTTATATTACATAAGTTTGTTTATTCAGAATAGCCAAATTTGTCTCGATGATAGTTTCATGAATGTATAATGTGTTTACTATTTTTCTCCAAGGAAATAGTATTGAAGGAAAATACTTGAAAATAAATAGCTTGAACACTAAACATGAATAAAAACTAAACTGACGTGAAGCATATAACAAAAATGTATTTCTTAGCAAACAAACAAGAAGTTACTTCATTCTGCATTGGCTGTAGGAACAGTCAAAGAACAAAGTTCGAATGGTTGCAGGAATAGTCATAGAACAAAGCTCTCACCATAGCTTCTAGTTTGTTACTGAGAATGCAAATAGTTTACCATGAAATAAACAACACATAGTAAAATTATTTCATATTTATGGATTGTTGTGCTCTCCAATAGTATTCTAACATGACTTAGACCATTGGTTAACCTATAGGGAAACAAACTCAAAAAACTATAAGACACATCCAACTTTATGTTTAACTTCTCACAGAGGCACAAGATAAAGATTACTAAATATGCATAACATATATGTAATCCCACATAACCAATATTATCATTAGATTTATACCATACATACACTTCTCACATTTATCAATTGAAGTGTACTTAATCCTTTCCTTAAAAGAAAGCATGAGAATGATAATTTCTCATCCACATTGTTGTTTTTTTTCTTGCTACCCTTGATTCTAAAAGGTAAAAGATTCAAAATGACTATCCTAGAACATAATGAAACCACTCACTGCATTATCAATGAACAAAGGACATGAAAATCCCAACAATGACAAGGCTATAAAACCTTCTACATTTTGAGCTCCATAAGACTCAGGCGGGGCACCTATATCTCACCTACTTAACCAATTAACTTTTCACAAATCCTTAAGTAGATGTAAGACTATGGATATTTCTTATAACACCACACTTGTACTTAGAAAACATAAGATAATTTATCAAACAATCAAAGAACAAACAATTTTGTAAATTTTTGAATGTTTCACCATACAATATTATGCATCAACTACGAGCAATGCCTAATCCATCTAGGTCAAGAGTCACTTAAAGGTAGAATATATATGCTTGAAAACTAAATTCATTCAACATATAACATATAAAGTTAAAGAAAGTATGCCTGACATACAAGTTCTTTATATATATGGACAACTATCATCAAATTTGCATTCAAATTAAACTTTCACAGTAATTATCCTTATCATATTTAACTATTTCCTTGAAAGATAGAAAAAGAATAACAACCCATTTTTTCTTGATAGAAAGACAAATTAAAACAAATCCTTAATTTATATTCAATTTATAAAAAGTTTGATATTATACAAAGACAATAGTATCAAACTCCATTACTCATTGAGCTATCAAAACATAATACATGCTTTCCATAAACTGTATGAATTCAAATGTATCAAATTTCATATGAACTTGACTGACATAAAAAAATATATGGGAATCCCTATCAAGTGATCTTGGATCCCTTTTATAATGCTAAGGGATGCAAAAAGCTTCAGATCACTTGATGGTAACAAAATTTCAATTGATCAATAGAATAGAAACAACAACAACAACAACAAATATTTAAATCCACAATGATGTGGCAGTAGGAAACAACACGGACCACAACTAGAAGAAGGGCCAAAACATGTCTTCAAATCTTCATATCAGTTTTGCTTTGAAGCGCCTATGTCATCTGTAGCTTTCACAACAAATTCAAGATGCCTACAACTATAGCTGATTTCCCTCTTGAACAAATTTTATTCCCCATCATAACAAAAAAGAATAAGATAAAACCATATTAGTACTTATTCAATTTGGGCCTTATTTCCCTTCAGGAACAATTCCCAATTGCTAAATTCCTTGTCACTGGGCCAACTGAATGCTTTCAAATCTTCAAACTGACTAACTGCCTAATTCCACCTAGCATCAGTTATGGCTCGAGCATCTGAAACGAACATGATAAAATCAATTTTAGCCTTGAACATGGTGTCTAATACATAATTAAAAGTTGTGACATCAAAATCACCGTCCATGCTCAACATCATTTCAACATTTACCAGACTTAAATCAAATTCACTGCTCTAAGTCTCCATAGATTTCAAATTATTATTTTTATCATAAATTGATGGAACTAACAGATGATAACCATCAACAAATAATTGTAATTTACCCTTAACCAATTATCCCTTGCCTTTACAGAATGAAAATAAAGAATTAACCATAGCTACTTTATCTTTTCTTTCCTCAATTTTCACTAGCATGTCATCTATGTACATCATTGTAGTTTCCATCTTCTCCATCGACACGTTCCTTCTACACAGTAAATAGAGGATCAAGAAAAGAAACTGTATCATCACATAATTTATCAGTTTGAATCATAGAAACATGGTGTTCATGCACAATACTTAATTTAATTTTAATAATATTAATTATGTGCCCCATAAGCTGCATAAACACAGAAACAATCTTATTCTTTAATACGACCTCTTATAGGCTCTCATTTCTACCAACATAGTCTTCTAGTTTTACCTTCACATAATTAGGCATAGATACACCACTAGAAACAGGTTGGATTTCACTTGGTGGATCAAAAATTACAGCGACCCTTTCAGAATATTCCTCTACGGTTCATTCCAAAGCAACATTTTTCAATACTGTTTATTCATATATTTTTTTCCAAATTAATCGATTCCAAGCACGTCTCATGATGCATTTTCTCTAGGTCTTTTGCCTTTGTTGCATTCAAATAAGAAGCATGAATCATTAATTTTTTGACCTCTTTGTTGTTGTTCTGCATATTCAAAATTATTCTATCTCCTTGCATTTATCCTTCAATATTTACCATGTGAGGTTTTTGTGTACCAAGAGCAAAAGACCATAATACTAATGTTTTTTTTTTATATTTTGGATCAAATCCTGATCCTCTTGTGAAATCCCCATATTCAAATTTAGACTTAAAAAGTGGGTTATGTTGACTACTGACTTTATCAACAATAAATGAGGACTGTAAGTCCCATCCTAGGAGCACCAACATACCACTTTTCTTCACCAAGGCATTTGCCTCATCAACTATCAGTTGTACATTATTTGAATCAAATTGTTGTAATGTAGCTATAACCTACTTATTTTTTCTAGTGTCATTATCATCAAAGTTTATTTGTTTTATGAACTCATCATGTTTCAATTTCACAAGAAATCTCTTGAACTCATCAGATTGAATCAAATAATCATCATCAAGAAAATTTTGGGAAAGAATAACTCTATCGTCAATAATTTTGGCTAAGGAAAAATTCCCCTCTTCTTCTCCTGATTCCTCTTGTTTCCCTTTTCTCAATATTTCTCTAATTTGTTTAAAATTTCTCCTTCTTCTTGAATAGGTATTATTGCAACATTTGGTTTGATTTTCTCCCTAACAGGTGAGCTAACCTTGATCTTCTTTGTTGGAGGTTCATGGGTAGAGGTTGCACCATCACCTGAATTCTCATCTGACTCATTTCCACTTTCTTGAGCAGATGACTGAATTTCAATAGAAATTTGTTGTTAATCATAAACATCCCTTTTTAGAGCCCTTGCCATTATATTTCTATAGTTATCAATCATTTGATCAATTCTCTCCAGATAAGGCAAGTCATAAAAGAAACCCAGAAAAATATCATGAACTGCTTTAAATTCATCTTCAACTCTCATCAAATCATTCCACTTTCTTCCCGTTTCGCGCCTCTCAGTTCTTTTTTTTGATCAGTAACAATGATTTTATTAATATAAAGAGGATTACAATATGATTATATCGGATATATCAAATTTTCTTAACAACTGATCATAGCAAAATCTGCAAAAAATTTATGCATGCCAATCTACTAAACCATTATCCATCTACAAACATACAAGAGATAACATGTTTCAGTGGGAAACAAAAAACATCCTTGAAGCAACCAAACCCAAAAACATCACATCGTGGAATAGTTGGTAGTGATAATATCAGCAAGTCGATCCACCTTGACATAGGCATAGACCCGAGCCAGGCTTCAACAGTCCATAGATCATGTCATGAATATCCTAATCCTGCCATCAAGAGAACAAAAAACATTCCCCAACCACAAAAAAATTGTCATCTTCAAAAATCCCGCTGTCATCAGTGATCATATAAGAGTCCATTCATCATCTTCCTCGCACAACAGGGGCATCGAGGGAACAAAAACAAAAAGGGAAAATTACCAATGTTCAAACCAGAAGCTCATCTTCCTTTAGAGCACAACCATCCTTGCCTCGACCTCTTGTGGTGTGACACCATGACAGGCACCAGACTCCACTCTTTGACCTTTTCCACTTTATGTTCTACCACCATTCCTTCAGCTTACTCCAATCTCGAGCCCGGTCCACCCTAAAATTTCCTTTATCCACCTTACCCCACCACCTAATAAAGGGAAGGAAGCCATAAATATGAGCCTCATTCTCATCTTCAAAACATTCTAAAATATCTGACCCAATGTCGGGGATCGCCCACTCCAGAATGGAGTCCATTTCAAAGAGTAGGTCTTGATTGAATAAAAAAGACACCAGCCACTTCACTTCCATGCACTCTCTCCCAATTTTTAGCCCCCAAGCCATAACCATTGATATTATATCAAGGTTGATTTTCCATTTCTTCTTCCTATTCACAAAGGAGGGCCCTAAAACATCTCCAACACCCCGAGCCACCTTATCCTATTTTATTTCCACTAGACCTCATAGCTAAGCCAATGAAACTAGGCCTTTGAAGGTTTTTTGTTGCTTGCAAGTATCCATAGAGAACGTAGCTTCCATTTAACTACTGAATTCCAAAGCTCAACCATTCTCAAGAAACCAGAGTATTTCAAAAACCACCTCTAAAACAAGACCAAGCCTTCAAAACATTCAATCCGCACATCAAGAGGGCCAAAAGGATTCCTTTATAGCCGTCGACTTACACCCAATAAATGGGAAAAATTTCATTAATGGTCGGACGTCACCTTTTGCACGAGCCAAGAGATCGTCAACTAGAAACCACGCAGGATACTTTGCAAGGGACTCAAAAAATATTAAAAACCATAAGGCTGCTAGTGTTCATGCGTAAAATTAAAGAGGCCGAATAAAGGTTGCACCGAAGTCCACATCTCTCAACAAGTTAAAATCGTCCCACACTACCTCATCAATATTTTTAAGGGAAACAACCCACTTAGATAGAATGTCTGCATCACAATTCCCTTCTCACCAAATATGACTAATTTTGAAGGCCTTTAATTTAGAAACAAGATCTTGCACAACATGAATGTATCTTTGAAGATTCCAAGCCTGTGTATATCCTTTTTGGATAGTGTAAATAATAATCTGTGAATCTCCTTCCAAATGAATTTTTTGACAGTCCATTTTTAAACATAAATTCAAGGCCAAAATAGCCACTTTCACCTCAGCCACATTATTAATTCCCACCTCTAACTTTTGGGCACCATATGCTTGAATATTACCAGTCCAATCATGAATAATCACACCTGTACCAGAGGGGCTAGGATTCCCTCTAGAAGCACCATCAAAGTTAACTTTTAGCCAGCCCCATTATGGGGTTTCCCATTTGATTAGCTCTCTACTTGTCTTATGTTTCCCAGGCAGGAGACCTCCATTCCTAAATTGAATGCGAGTAGACGGCCATTCACTTTGGATTCTCCTATCTGCTAAAGTAAAAGGAGTAGAGGACTTAAGTAGAAAAGTTGAGGCACCCAACACCTCCTCAATGGAAGAATTAATTCTAAAAATGACCCTTTCAAGGGATTCTTCCTTGTCCTCAAAAATCCTACGGTTTCTTTCCTTCCATAACTCCCATACCACAATAAAAGGACAAATTTGCCATACCTTAGACAGGATAGACTTTGGTTTTTCCCAACGCCAACTAAGAAAAAGCTCCTTGATTGAATTCTAAAGGGGCCCTGACCAATCCAACTTCTTCTTAATCATATCCCAGCAAGCATTAACAAATTTACACTGAACCAAAAGATGATCTACTTCCTCATTTGCTTCCCCACACAAGACACATTTAGTGGGACCAATGAAACTATACTTTTTCCTTCTTTCTCCTGTTAAGATGTGACCCCTCACATCCAACCATGCAAAGGAGCCAGCTTTAGGGAGGCAATCCTTCCCCCAGCATAATTTAGTAGGCTACTCCTCATGTTGATTTGGGTTATCCATAATTTTATATCCAAGTTTGACTGAATATTGACCACTCTTGGAAGCACACCAAATCAAGGAGTTAGCATTGTCAGTGACTAAAATTTCTCTACTCTCAAAAACTGATCTAAGGATAGCAAACTGAAGGCCATTAAGGCCAAATTGACTGTCATCCTTCCATGTCCACTGTGAACCCAAAGAGTCTGGATTCATTATGACATAGTCCACCAACTTCTCACCCCAAGCATTTGTGCAAATGTTCATCACCTTTTGGAGAGAAGCATCCTCAATCAAGGCCGGGTATCCATTCCATGAATCCTTCTAGAAAGAAGTAGATCTCCCATCACCAACCTGTCTACAATCTAGGATGAAATTCCAAATAGCCGAGCCCTTAGGGGGGTTCCTAATAGTAAGAATTCTATTTGGTTCCATTGAATCAAGATATTTGGCTTTAAGAATTTTAGCCCACAACATATTCAGATTAGCATACATACTCCAAACCATCTTAGCACCAAGAGGAAGATTCATAAGATTCTAGTTTTTAATACCAGCACCCCCAGAAACTTTAGGTTTACATATCTTATCCCAAGCAAGGAGTGGAATTTTATCATCATTACTTGAGCCATTCCAAAATAATTTCCTCATACTCCATTCTAGACAGGAAATCACCTTTTTAGGTAACTTGAGATAGCTCATAGAGAACACCAGAATATCAGAGACCATCGATTGTAACATTAGGATGCCCCCAGCAGAAGAAAGGCATTTACTCTTCCAACCATCTAGGCATTTTAAACAACTTTTGGTAAGGTCTTCCTAGAGATGAGACTTGCAGGCTCCACTAAACAATGGGATGCCTAGATACTTTACTGGAAGTTTACCCATTCGCTTACCAAGGATCCCACAAATCTGCCTCTGCTTTCCCTGACTGGTGTTGAAAAAGAGAACCTCAGATTTGTTCCAGTTAACATTCTGACCCGATACAACACTGTAAGAATCAATATTATTTATTATCAACCTCGCTTCCCTTAAAGAGGCATCCCCCATTAAGTAGGTGTCATCCACAAATTGTAAGTGGGAAATAGGATCCACCCCATCCGCAACTTTAATACCCTTCCATTGGCCCGAAGAACATTTGCTAGAGATAAGTCTCCCCAAAACTTCAACCAAAATAATGAACAGAAAGGGGGAGATGGGATCACCCTGGTGTATCCCCCTATTAGTTTCAAAAAAACCTTGGGGGATACCATTCACCAAAAAAAAGATTCTAGGAGTATTAATACAACAACCCACCCATTTAAGCCAGAAGTCACAAAAACCAAACTTTTTTAGCACACTGATCAGAAAGCCTCTATGGACATTATCATAAGCTTTATGAATGTCCAGTTTGATCATCATCTTCTCTACACATGTTGTTCTAACCGTATGGATTGCTTCATGGGAAACCACAACCCCTTCATAAATAGATTTATTTGCCATGAAGCCGCTCTGTTCAGGGGAAATAACAAAGGGGAGAACCACCTTTAGGTGATTAGCCATTACCTTAGAGACAACCTTGTAAATAGTATTGCACAAAGCTATCGGTTGAAAGTCATCAAAGGACACTCTCTCCACTTTTTTTGGAATAAAGGCAATGAAAGAGTTATTGAAATCTTTCAAAATAAAACCTTCAGCCTAAGATTCTTCCACCACTTCCCACATCTCCTTTCCTACTATCGACCAGACTTTTTGAAAGAAAATAATCAAAAAACCATTAGGGCCCAGAGATTTATCCCCTCCCAAATTGAAAAGAGCAACCTTCACCTTTGAAAAAGAGACTGGTTTACTGAGGGCCAAATTCTGCACATCAGAGATACATCTTGGGATAAGATCAAGGATGTCAGAGTCAAAATTTGGGGGAAGAGTTGGAGCACCAAAAATATTCTGAAAGTAGTTAACTGCCTCCCTATTAATATCTGCAGGCTCATAAAGGACCCTACCATTCCCATATTGAATTGAGAAGATTTTGTTCTGAGATCTTTTTACCTTAGCAGCATTATGAAAACACTTTGTATTACGATCCCCCTCTTTTAACTATGTTTCCCTAGATTTCTACTGCCAAAAAATTTCCTCCTTTGCTAGGACTTCCTTATATTTTTTAGAAAGGCTCACCTCCTCCAAATAGTCCTCCTCTCTCATTCCATCAGCTATCACCTTTGATTTCAAACCTTCTAATTCAGCTTCAATTGCTAGTTTATCCACAAAAATATTCCTAAATTCCTCCCTATTCCAAATCTTAAGTTGTTCTTTGAGGAACTGTAATTTTTAAAAAAAAGGAAAAGCCTTATTACCTTCTATTTTAGGCATTTTTCTCCACCATAGACTCACCTTATCCAAGAAATTATCAACTCGAAGCCACATTGCTTCAAACTTAAAAGGGGCACAAACAGGGGTAGCATCCTCTTGAATCTTTAAGCATATAGGATAATGGTCTGACTCCATCAAAGGCATGATTTCTGCATTATAGATCCACTTCACTTCATCCCAATTACCAGCCAGTAAGAACCTATCCAACTTCTCTACAATGTTTAAGAATCCACTCCTACGGTTTGTCCAGGTAAAGTTACCATTACTTGAGTTGACTTCTACAAGACCATTGGAGTTTATAAAATCATCAAAATCTTTTTGACTCTGCCCTGGCCAACCAACACCACCTTTTTTCTCTGAAGGGCACCTAATTGCATTAAATTCTCCGCCCAGGATTGAGAGCCCCCCATCCTGGTAATTTACTAGGGCTGATAAAACTTTCCATAATTGTGATTTAAGGGCAGGACTATTTAGTCCATAAATATTGAAAGCTGAAAATTTAGCCAAAAGCTATTTAGAGCTTATCTCACAATGCTGCCAGAAATGCCCTTTATCCACTATTCTGACATCCACTATAGTAGAGTTCCACAAAACCCCAAGACCCCCAGAAGCGCCATCCACTCCACTTAAGGCCCCACTCCAACGAGAAAAACATTTTAAAAACCAACCAAAGTCACTATCTTTAATCTTAGTTTTCTGTAAGAACACAATGTCAGGCCTCACCTGATCAAGAAAACGCTTGATCAGATGAATCTTGTCAGCGGCATTGCAGCCCCTGACATTCCATGAGAGGATCCTTCATAGTTGCCAGGAAAAGGCGTAGCCTTTTCCCGACCTCAAAATTTTGGCTTGATTAGAAGCACTCCCGCAAGTTCTAGAAGAAACTTATTAGATTTCCACCCTCTCTTGCTCTTCTCCCTTAGCTTGGGACTAGATAAACCAGATGATGTTTGTTCCACCCTTCTTTGGTCCATAATACCCGGTGAGTCTGACAACCCCTGCTCATCATCCATGCCCTCCTCATCCTGAGACTCAAAGTCTGAGCCTGACACCACTAAATCCCTACCACTGTCTCTCATAGCTTCAAAGGAGCTATCTAGATTTCTTATTGGGGAATTTTAAATTTCTTTAAAGATTGGCTCCTTATCATTGTTACTTTTGAAGTGGTCCAGAGATAGATGCATACCGTACCCATAGGGACATTCAACATCATCTAGGGGATGTTGTCCCCTATTCATCCCCTCCATACCTACACTATCAATATCATCAGGCATGTCTTCTTGCACAGAGTCAGGGATAACAAAATCCACTTTAGTGGGCCGTTCCTGACAAACTTCAGTGTGCAAAGCAGCACTAACAAACTGTCCCAATGTTGGAGAAGAATGGATATGATCTTAAGACTGTTCCAAATCTTCCCTTTTTGCTTTATCCCTTCGATCAGAAGCAACAACTGGAGTGGCCAAGGAAACCAAAGGAGGGGTTTCCTGAACCACTTGTGTAGAGCAGAGATCTGACTCATCACTTCCCACATTAACCTCGTCACCCCTAAAGATCAAGTGTATAGATTTTTTCCTATTTTTAACCCAATAAAATGAGGCAGTCTCCAATAGTTGAGTGTCAGGGTATCCCACCTTAAAGCTTTCCATTGTATGCACCCTAAAATGGTCGCCTAGACTTTGGGCCCCATTTCTCAATTTATCAAATCCCTGAATCAATATTTTCAAATATCAACAATATCAATTATATCAATTTCCTTGATCAAATCA